>BGPR01033509.1:0-16941 GCA_013235015.1 Araneus ventricosus | reverse complement strand
ACACTAATTGGTTAGGTCTTCTCTATAACCTAAATAAAACAATTTTTGCTGTCGCGATTTTCGTTGTTTGGTAGGAAAGGGACTCAATAAATGTGAAAAGTAACTAGATTATTTACAAATTTAAGGAACTTAAACGAGAAGCATTCCTAAGTATTCAAGCTACTGAACTATTACTGAGTTATTATTGAGCTATTACTGAAAGTGCATAGTAAAAGCTATTTATGCTCAGGCATAGAACCGGAAATATCAAGTCTTCATTTGCAGTTAAAAGTCCAGATAGAAAGCAATATTTTCTTATCATAACTTTAACAGTGGCAAAAGCACGTGAATAAAGGATTTCATGAAATAAAAAAATGGCTGAATTTAATTTTATAACAACAGAAAGCTTTGTTACAAATTGTGTTAAAAATTCATTTTGAAACATTAATTACAATTAAAGAAATTAATTTTACCTTGATGGAGTAACTATCAAAAAGATAATTGTTTCCTCTTTAAGATGGTGTAAAAATAATTTTCGTGCGATAATCATTCTAGAAGTTATTGGTGAAAAACGTTTAATAATTAGGCTTAAAACGGCTTAATTTTCGTTATTTAATTAAATATTTTAAGAAATATTTAATTCTAAAATTTGAAAGTAGAATAGTTGACCTAAAAATGTTCTTTAAAACGCCTTGTGCAAATTTCATGTCGCTACCGTTCACCGTTTAGGAGGAGTTCTTGCGACCGACAGACATAAACATGAATTTTATATTTTATATTTTAGACATATGGTACTACTATTACTATGCTGTATTACTATAGTTTTCACAATGTTTACGTGTTTCTCCATATATTAATTCAAGAACTTTATAGGATAATGTTAAAGTGAAAACCGCTGAGTGAATAAGTGATAGAATAGCAACCAAAAACTTCGTTAAACAACCAACAAGAAAAGATTTTCGTTTATTTACAGATGGCGTTTCCCCCATTTCTGCACATTAACTTACCAGAATCCTAATTTGTATACATGGTGTTTCGGAGATACTCCTTCCCCAGTTTTAATTAATAAGATTAATTTATAAGCTTTACCAGTTTCGTGCATCCCGTAGAAAAAGTCTCTTTTGTGTCCTTAGCGTCCAGACGCGTACTGCTGTGTCCGTTCCAGGGTGGATATTCACGATCTGTGCAAGCAGCCAAATAGCAGGCGACAGGTTTGTCTCTTTAGGTTAGGTCCCAGTAGCAAGGTTTTGCTGGAGATTCTCCGCTTAGGTCTTTCTTGTAAGGAATGCAATACTCCAGATTTTCCAGAAGTTTATTCGCATATTGCTCAGAAGCATCCAAAGACCGATATAAAACGTCATTTAGCACGCATAGAGAATCTCTATGATCGGTAATGACTTGATAATGTTTTATCTATTCAATAAGCTTCGAAATTACGCAAAGCTGAACTGTACCCAAATTTATTATTGGAATACAAACAGCTAAGCCAGTTACTGGTTTCTGTTCTGGTAGTTTAATTTAAGCTCTTGTCCATGCATGCATACTTCCAAAATTGCAAATAGGCCCCTGAATTCTAAAAGTTCTTGATATTTTGGGGTTTATTTTATCATCGCAAATGGATGCCATTGTCGTGGGAAGAACAGCGCTTTACTTCTTTGGGCGTTAAGAGAAACTTGAGCAGCTGGCGAGATATTTGAAATTCAATTAGAAGCATTATTTTGTTCATGTGTTGTAATGCAATTTGACCGAATACTTTCGGGTAAAAGAGGCTGATGCATGCTTTTGGAAACCCTACATGTGAACAGTGAAGGCAATCACGAATGATATGGGGATTAGAAAGGCGAATGCAGCATAAGAATTTTTCGTGTATTGTGTTCTTTTCAGAGGTTAAGCTTTGATTCGGGGATTGAGTACAACTGTTTAAAAGTCTTTGATTATAGAAGTGTTAAATTTGTTTTTAAATGATCAGAACGTTTTCATGTTTCTAATGTGGTGGACATCTCGTGTAAGAATTTGATAAATGGCTTGAAGATTGGGAAGGAATTGCTTACAGTTTTTCTGACCAATTTCTTTGAGTTTCTGATTCGACCTCCTCACTGAAAATATAAATACGCGAAATATCAGCATGTGTAGCATCTTTATAAACAAATTTTTACACACTTAAAACTTGTTCAGCATCAGCCAATGAACTAAAATTTAACGCTCTTGCTGCTCCGATTGATTTTTCATTAAATCAGAACTTTGTTTTTTATCATAACTTTGAGAAAAACTGTCTCATTCTTCTACATAACTACTCTCTGCAACTGGAATGCGACAGACTACAGCTTCTGGTGGACTATAGAACCGAGTAAACAACATAAGTACTGAAACTTTTATTATTATTTTGTTGTTTTCATGGACAATACTTAGTTACAAATGCTTATACAATAAGCATTTTGCATATTCAGCGGAATATAAATTCATTATATTTTAAGGTCATTATTGACTCTCTTAGTTTAATCGAAAATTTCGGAATCTGTATTTGAGAGAGGATTCATGGTGCTAGAAGTACGAATGCCTTTCAATTCACGTTTATCAATTTACGTCCTTTACACATCCATCACCACCAAACAAATGCGTGACTGATGAGATTCTGCCTTTGAGAATGCTATCTTACAGGAGAACAGGCCACGCTATGAAACCCCTGAATATATAAGTCTCATAGTATTTACTCCATTACATCCCCGAGATGAACCGGCTTACGATACCAAATGAACGATGCAACGCTAAGTCTAGTTTATCAGGATATCAATCGTCAAACGGGAGATCTCGTGAATGCTGGAAGCATGCAAATAATGTTCAGCTGTTCCCTTTAAGACAATCATAATCATGTCGCTGTTAGTTTTGAGAGGCCAAGAAACGTGATTCTTGTATGCGGTGTCCAGTTATTAAATTACAATGCGCGATATTTCTTCGAATTTAGCTGTGGTTGCGTACCTGCAATGAAATATTTGGATATTCGTTTCTTTATTTTCTGAATTCCTGCTTGCATTTTTGTTAAAAGAAGTGTCGTTTTATGTTTGACATTTATCTGGAGATTCGTTTTAATTTGTGTTGACTGTCTTACCCAGATTGGAAGAGCAAGCTTAAATTCTTATGCATCTTACTATCAGGAAATATTTACGAACTAAAGACGTGAAATTTTGTCAGCAATGTTTGAATAAAAAAGTAAAAGCAAATGACATGGCATGTGCATATATAAGAATTGAAATGTGCTCATAACAGCATGGCTTCTTACCAAGACAAAAATGAGAAAAAAATATATATGTAATAATTTCACTTTTTCTGTTTTTTAAGAAACGCTTCTGAACTTTTAATTCATAACATTATTTCTACTGAAACTCTAGTATACGAATAACTGTCACTGTAATTCCCTGAGATCCGGATTCAACAGCTCTAAAGCGTTCGGGGATCTTCCCGTTTCTCAGCTGTATAAAAAGGCTTGACGGCAACCCTATTTCTCTGTTGTAATCATGTAACTCACTTTCAAAGACTTTCTGCCTTCGAGCGCCCTTTCTGAACAATTGTCGCGGCTTCAATCAAAATTTATTATCCTTCGAAAACTTAAAATCCTCTATTATACCTGGAAATCAAACCTGCATTTTCGTCTTTATATGGAATAAAAAGAGATTAAATCGACTACGACTTGCTTATTTAGAACGATGTTTCATATATATACTAAAATTTACCTGCTGTGTTTCAAAATATATTACATTTCCCTGATATATATTCTTTTAAAAATCACTGTGGCCAAAATGGTATAAAATGGATGTGAAGTTTTCTAACAAATAATATTTTTTTAAAAATATTAGAGAATTTTAAAAGCAAAATAACGTATGCTTGCTAGGAAACATAACTACAGTCATCTGTTTTAATGTGTAGTAAAGATAAATTTCTTAGAGTTGTCAGATGGACAGTATGTAACATAATTTTGCTCTCAAATATTTCCGGAATGCATATTCTCTAGGGCACGGAAGTCGCAAATTTAACTATATTAACTTATAATGTCATTTATTAAATAATAAACACATCTAAACGCAAATTTTTTGTTTCTCTAAATAATCTCTGTGGCAAAAATAGTATAAGATGAATAAGTAATTTTCTATCAATTTACACTGTTAAAGTAAATTAAGCAAGAATTTAGACAAGTTATTTCCAAAACTAAATTTTAAAATACAGAAATACTACGTATAAATACGGCAAAAATAATGACTTCTCTTGGAATAAAATATTGAAAAAATTATTTATTTAGAATTAGCTTTCAATAAACTGAAATTAGACATTATTCCTCTAATTCACATTATATATTAAATTAAAGAAATTATTAAATAAAATAAACTCTCAAATAATTTTTTTTCAAAAGTCAGTGAACCTTCACATGCAATAGCACGAGAAGAAAGACCGAGGACAAAATTTTTAAAAATTAAATTAATGTTATGAATAGTTTTAGACAATAGCACAGATACAGGAGGTTCAATAAACCTTTCTGACTTTTGTTACCAAAACTTAAAAAAAAAATAATGAAAGTATAAGTTGAAGTTTACTGAAAAATAATTTGATTGGGAAAAACGTTGACGATGAAGAGGTATAAGGAATTTTTTTTCTTTCCTTTACTTAATTTTAAATATACAAAAAGCTACACTTCATTATATTTTAGATCTGAAGCCTAATTTCCATTATCCTACATCTTTCTATACCGAATATTTTATCTAATATATGAAGATTTTTGTTCTTAATATATCTCCAACAGTTTCATAATTTGATAGTATTTAGGTAAGTTTAGGACAGTATCAAATGAAAAAGAGCATCACATTCCGCTTGTAGAATATTGGAAATAAATTACATTAAAGGCTCGTAGTTCTTGCTTAAAACCGTGATTTAGTAAGATTTATTATACACTGTCAGAAAATGATTTATGGAAAGCAAATATTGAAAAGATAAATGATTGATAACTAATACACAATTCATGATTCTAATCCATTTTCGGATAGGTAAACAGATGATCGATTTGACCTCAAACTTGGAGGTCCATCTTCTCTTCCATCATAGATGCATTTCAATAATCGAGCATAAAACCCCTGCATAAAAAATTCATCTTTAAGCATACAACGATGGAATCGGTTGCTTTCATCTTGTGTTAAATGGACCAAGATAACCAAGAAAATAAGTCTAGTTATTAAACTTCATATTTTTTTGCTATAATCAAATAGCTCCTTAAGAAGATAAATTGTGATGTTTTCTGAAAATAAGTATTTTTATAAATTGTCGTTTTGGGAAGATAACGTAAATATTGGTTGATAATGAGGTTTTTCCAGAAATATTATGAAATAATGATACGAAAAATATTGTTGTCATAATAAACTTTACTTGACTGATAATACGAAAGATCTTTACTAAATTTTCTCATACACTTCCACATAAGAATGCCATTCGATAGTGCTAAAATATAGTATTGTATTTTATATTACACAATGTAACGTCTCTGATTTCTCTGAACTGAAATTTAGAATGTTTAATCTTCTTAAATCCTGAGAACAGAGTCGCTTGTAGTGATAATCATTAAAGCATATTGTATTGTATTTCATGAATATTGTTTCTTTTGTAAATCAGTTACCTCATCCTTGAAGATTCAAAATTGTTGCTATTTGTATTTCTTGGAAACAAAAACGGGCTTATAAAATATAATTTCTCTTGCTAAAGTTTTCTTTGAAGAGCGGAGCAGTTTCATATTTAAAAAAACAGAAAGAATGACATTTTTATTAGACAACCCTTGAATCGACTTTTCTTAAAAGACATTCACTGGGGAAAACATTTCGTTTATTCATATATATTTTTTTAGAATTGGCCTACTTACGTAAGTATTTGAGTTGAAATATTTACGTAAGCAGGTCAATTATGAAAAACTACATATACATAAACATATAAAGCAAATACGGTGGAGCATTTAAATGTATTTGTAGAATTATTGATTGCTTAGCTTTGAAGCATTCCTGATTTTCGCTTAGCAACCAAACAAGTATGAAACGATCACACGTGACACGTAACACTGTGACGGGCTATAAGATAAATCAGTATTTCCGATTTTAAAAAATTCATCCTTTTAGCTGTGTAATGTACGTTAATTCTGTATGTCAGAGTTAGAGTATTGTGAACAGCAAATTTGACATTTTTTACAGAGAAAATATATTCAGTTGTTCTATAAAATCACACTTGGTCGAATAAAATACGCCCAATTTTCTGTAAATCAATAAAATCAAGGAAAAATAACTGTGACATAATAGGAAATACTAACTTACTAGCAGACTAATTAATGTTTGCATCAAACCATAAATAATATTTTGTAATTATTTTTCTCTTTAAAAAATATTAAAAGATTTCATATTATAGTAGAAATGGCCTTTAAACCTAATTTAAAATCAATCAATAATATTGAAGTATCTAGTTGAAAAGCCATAAATTAATTAGATATATTGCTGAATCTTCTTTAAACCGAAGAATGTGTTAAAAAGCAGTTTTTACTGAGCTCAAAGAGAGATACCGAGATATCTAAAGTACTGAATACGCAGAAAAGTAACTTGTAAGTTACTATAAAAATTAATATTAAGATTACAAATCAATATATCTGCGCGTTTCTTGCGCATTATTAAAATCAAGTAGTAGACACATTTAAATTTTTGTAATAACATTTTGCATTGTTTCCGATTCAAAAAATAGGTGATTAAAATCGCCAGTATGTGTTCTTTATACTTCAGATTATATTGCGAATCAAATAATTTAGAAGATATTGATGATAACAAAAATGGTTATAAAGACGATTATTTATCAATTGGGTAAGTGGATTTAAGGTTTATTTGTACATTTAACATGTATTTAGAATGAAATCAGTCTGTAAGATTTGCCTTTCAGAGGAAAGAGCTGTCTTAAACAGCTTTGAACAGTAAAATGGATACTAAACGCAGCTATTGTATAACATCCCGAGCAACGAAGTTGTATAAATGAAAAGAGGGTTCATATTAATCAATTGAATAAAAACACTAAATTATATTAATGGCGTTAGAATTCTTAGGATGGGTCGTTTCAAAAGTAAATACATTTCAAGAATTTTTATGCAAATCCTTTAGAAAATTCGAAAGAAACAAAGCAATACTATCAACGACAATAAACCAATTTATCATGGATTATCTCATTGAATATCTCTGAAGTTTTGTTAATATTAGCAAACTATGGCTGGATGTCATATTTACAACTTGTGAACCTTTTTTTATTGAAAACTCGAGGGAAGGAAATATTTAAATCTTTCACGAAACCCAAAGTTAAAATTTTTCTTGTAAACATGTTTAAATTCAAAAAAAATATGCTATCTAAACTTTTTCTAGCCACCGATTTTTTTGTTTTGAAATATGACTGATATGACCGCTTTTTTATATTGAAGAGGAAGGACATACACTCTTTCATAATTTTCTATATTTAGTTTCTTGTCATACACAAAGATTCAAAGAAATCTGCCCCTCCACTCCAAAACTTGGTAAATTATTGTGATCTCCTGTATATTTTTCATTTGAATATGTGGTCTCAAAAGGAACATGTTTTGATGCCTTAGAGGTGTTTACAAACGTTGGAGATGTCATAAAAAGTCATTATGCAAGTATCTTTATCTTTAGTATTTGGTTCTCCCAGGATCTTGCTTTTAAATTTTAAAGAATATTTTGGCATTTGAAATGTGTTCGGCTTTAAAATGTTATATAAAGGAGATAGAAATTGATAAATTTGTTATCTCAAATTATATCTTTAAATAAATACTGTCAATATTTTCTATGAAAGTTTTATGGATTACTGTCGATAAAAATGTACAGTTCAAAGCAAATCTTTTTGTGGGTATAGTTATTTTATTTAGATTATTTAATCAAACCATATTGATGGGTGTCACCAGGAATAAAAATTGCTTTGCATAAAATAGCTGAAAAGGACAGATCTAATCACGTAAGGAATGATAAAATATATTGCGATAGAAAATTTTTCATTAAAATGTCAGATTTCCATAATTAGATTTATTTAAAGGTTTCTACAAAAAAAAAGAAACAAAAAGGTGCGCTTTGAAATGAGATTGTAGAAACGCTCAAAACACATTATAACTAAAAATTAATATTTTGTGCTTTTTCTGCAAAAAGGAAACCGATTGTTACTTTTCTAAAGACTTGCATACTAAAAAAGTAACGTAATCAGTCTCCTGCATAATGCCTGGAATGAGGATGTAAATATTCAGCCTCTGGCTTCTTAAAGAGTACCTGAATCCACATTGGTTAAAGTTGACTCACTAACATTCAATTACTTGCCGTACGTATATTCATTGGGAAACTGGAAATCTCTACAGTATCATTTAAAAAGTAAAGGTAAATAAATTTTCTAATGGTGAGAAAACATCCTATAAGAAATTATTTGCGATTCTTGACAGAATAGAAAAGAGCTAAAATATGCTAGCAGTTTATTATATACTGTCAGTGACACAAATTAGCGGAAGAAAATATACCAAAAGAGGGGAAAGTGTCTTATTCTAAGATGTTCTAACGAATAACGACTCGTTTCCTTAATTAATCCTAAAGCATTCTTTAAAATTGATCGTAACTGGTGTCAGTGCCAACTTCATTGGCTGAAATTGAATCTTATTTGCAGACCCTAGAATATTCTCGACTTCTTAAGAAGTACTCGAGTCTTACAACTGGAAAGTTTAATTTCAGACTTACAATTCTTCATACACTTACTCATTTCGATACAAGGAATTTGTGCATCATCATTTAGAAGTGAATTTAATTAAATTATTCTGTGTGTTCGCGCCATTATTAGAATTTAATGGTTCGAAAGCATCCGGAAGGAAGCCGAAGAGGACATAAGTTTAACTTTATATAGCACAAAATTTTGGTTACTTAGATAAATCATTAAGTGCCTTTTGTGTTAATTATAAGAATTTTGTCAAGGATCTACAATTGAAAGGTATTTTAGATTTTTAATAGGGCTCCCTGAATCTCAGGCAAATTATAAAAATGTTTATTTTTCATGTTTAAGAACAGTATGAATAAGATCTGTCTCAATTAACTCTTCGATGGCTTCCAATTAATATTCTAATTAGATACCCATATGTATATTTGAAAAAATGTTAACCTTTTCCTTACGAGTGGTGCAAATATCGTATCAGTAGGATATTTACTTTTGGGTTTTGGCTGATCCACCTGTTTGGCAGTAAGTTAATAGGATCCCTATTAACGCAAGATAGTCTGATGATATTTCCACGATTGCTACGATATTCTGGATTCAGAAGAACATTGTAAAGATATGGAATGAATATTGTAGGGCAGTTTATGCTAATAATGATTTTGCTTACAAGTTTAACTAACCTGCTTAGCTGTGTCTGCTCAAATCATTTGACTGATCGTTTTATTCCCATGTCCTATACAGTATCCGATTGTGTGATGGGCACTGATCATTATCAGATACGGAACCCTCCGCGCTTTTGCGCATTTACCAGGTTTTAATTTAGTTTTAGTTATATTAACGTCCCGTTTTAAAACAACACCAGGGCTATTTTGGGACTGATCTCGTATTTTTGAACCACAGTCAGATGACGAGGACGACGCCTGAGCCGGCACCCCCTCTCCAAACCTCCACGCCACACCAACGGGAGGGCGTTTGGCCACTACGTATGATTTATAGTGCAGCAGGCCCCATACACGTCGGATTTTCAGTGGAATCGGGTCTCGAGCCTGGAACCCTCTGGCTCCAAAGCCGAGACCTTACCACTAGGCCAGCGCGGCCTGCGCATTTACCAGGCGGAGTTGATGTATGAGTTCCATGCATGACAGGTTCATGTTGCTGATTCAATATGCAATCAAATAAGGAGAGAAAATATCCAAGAAAATCTCCTCATTGGGCATCCACTTAACAAAAAATTCCGAAGGCATATTAACACTATTTTCAGTTTTATAATGAAACGTCTTTACTTGAACGAAATTTGGCCGAAGGAATTAACTACGATACTTAATGATATGCAAAAATGTTTTGTTTCAATTCCTTCCAGAAAATATTCGTTACAGAAAGCGAAAAGAGGAAAAGGACCCATTTCTAACGATGTCCTAGCGAACAGCGAAGTTCTTATTTAATTTATTTAGAAATATACCTTAATAACGTCATAATTTCCATCCACTCCAATTTCGTCGGCACACTTGAAATTGTAACTTATTTGAAGGACCCCGAAAATTCCGCCATCAATTTCATAAAGTCCGAACATCCGCTAGCCAAGTAGTTACCTTTCAAACATTCACTTACTTCTCTACGCCCTAAATTCATTTCGAAGCTGGGGTTTTCTACGAAATCATTACAGAGTTTGGCTAATTGAATTTACTAATAGTGCGAAAACCTCCTGAAGGAAGTCAACTGGATGAAAGAGGAAGACGTCTGTGTGTAATTTAATGCTGAATATGTATTACTAAGGCTAATTATTTAAATATGACTTCTCTGTCCGACAGAAGGAATGAAATGTAGCATTTTATGTTAATTATGGAGAGAGTTGTGGCTAGCAAATTAATACTTAGAGCTATCTTGGAATTTCAATGGAAATTCTGTGGTGTCGAATACAATAGATACTAAATTAAAATCTGCAAATAATTTAAAATTTCTAAAGGACTTAATTTACTATGTAGATGTAAACAGGTTGAATATTGAAAAAAATTTGCCGATATATGACCCCCTAGCTAGCATATGGCTCGAAGAAACGGAATAAAATTTTGAGTGAAAGTATTACGAAATGTCCTCAAGAACGATGTGAAAAACAGTTGTCCCGCTCTCACATTTACGGTTACAGTGGCAAAATTTCAAAATTTTCAAATGGAAACACTTAATTTTTTTTCATGGAAACGTGATCATTATAGTAAAAAAAAATTTAAATGGAGTTGGATTGATATTTTTAGCCCGGAGAATGGCGGAATTAGACATAGATTTTAATGTGAGGATCACGTTTCCGCAAAAAAATAAGTGTTTCCATTTGAAAAATCTCGAAATTGTTTCATTTTAACCGTAACTGTTGGAGCTGTATTAATGTTTTTTCATCGTTATTGAGTGCGTACCGTATAATACCATCGCTGAAAATTTTATTCCGTCTCTTTGAAAGTTATGCTCGTTAGGGGGTCATGTGTCAGCAAAGCGTTTTTTAATAATCACTCTGTTCATGTAATAATGTAAAAATTCTTATTGACAATTGGTTAACATGAATTTTTGTTTTATATTTAAAAGCGAAAATGATTTTGGGAAACTGTTTTCATTTCAATATGAATTTTGATTTTGTTATTGGTTACATATTTTTTTGTTCGCGAAAATAATGTATTCCATCTAAACGCTTTTGTACGATATAAACTAAAATTGCAATTTTTTTGTGTCAAAGGCTTGCATTTTAAGTCACGGACAAGTAAATATTCTTGGATATTAAAGACAGAATATTAATTTATTATTAAATTGAATCTTAAAATCTATATACAGCTTATGAAATATGGGCTTGGGACTTAAGAAACTTTAATAAATGCCCTACATTTCATTAGGACTGTATCTCAACTTATAAAATATGTATATAACTTTGATACATAAGAAAACATAAACGTATTCACAAATATCCAGTTTATTTGTGTAAATATAAAAGGATTGTTCATGTTTGAATAGCAATTGTGCATCAGTTGCTTCGCATAATTCGGTACATTCATTAACAGGATTTTGAATCGAATTCAATTTCAAAGCCGTGTTTATTAAAATATGCTAAACAAAGCTAAATCACATTCGATTAACAAATATAAATTATATATTGCTTTAAAAGTTACATTCTGCTTAATATTTTGACAATTTTTAAAGTTAGAGTTAAGTGTTAAGTTTAAATGTTAAAGTAAAAGTTAATGCCTTAATTTTTATAATTGTCTAAGACTAGGGAAATCTATCCTAAATGCGAAAATATGTTTGAACTATATATGTTTCGAAGAAAAAACAAAATATCTAAAAAATAAAAGGAAATAATATTTGGCAAGCAAATTGTCTCTACTTATCAGAGCTTAAATAATCTGTTTGAAATAAATTAGTTTAAATAAAAGCTTCATGAGTATGTCTTGTTCTTACACATTGATGATTTATTATTGGTGAATATTATGGGAAAATGTTATCATTAGTGTATAAATGCAGATAAGTAAGATAAATAAAATAAAATCATGATTGAGGATAAAATATTTATTTCAAACGAAACCGAAATTCCGCCAATCGTACCTCCTCTCCAACAAATTCGCATCTGTTAATAACCCATTCAAAATCGAAATGTCTTAAACGATACTTCTTTAGGCGCCTCTTTAAAGTAATTGAGCTCTGAAATCGCCAATCGATGCAAAGCGAAAACACTGAAACTGTTTGAGAATTGAACTAATTAGTAATTTAATAAGGCGCCAAGACTTTCTGCTTCTCATTAGGAATCATTTCCTGAAAGCTTTTCCTATTGGCGATTAGCTCCTTAAATCATCGGTCTGGTATTAATGAATAAACGAAGGGGGGAATGTGTGAAGAATTCTTCATAAATTATTTCGGTGGAAATAAATTTTATCTCGTGGATGAAAACTGCGGAAATTGCCTTCTGATTATGATATCTTTGCTCATGGGTTGAATGGAAAGACTTATATTCTTTTACCAATGTTTTTCCAAAATCGATGCGAGTATTCTGAAAGAGTGAATAGGAATTTAAATAATGAAGGCAGTGCTTGGAGAAGTTTTTTATTTGTTTGTACTTTTGATGATCATGCATTGGAAGTCAATGAATTTTTCTCCCAAACTTTCTTTCTCTCCGTTTATCTTTTTTCTCCCATTTTGTGGCTAATCTATTATGAATGGCATGCGTTATTTTGTCTTTCAGTAGGTTCTTTACCAGCGACACAAATACTGTAACAATTGTGTATTTTTTCCTTTCTTTGCGTATTTTTTGGATAACTCTCATGATATAAAATGGGTAGTTTATGTTCCCATTCATAGTTAATTTTTGGAGTCTTTATACATTCCAAAATTGATTTCATTCTCCTATTCTATTGAATCACCACGTATATGATCTGAAAAGTATTATGTAACCACGTGAAAAGTAGTTAACAACTTGGTTAAATAAAATGGATGATCGACTTTATCTTCAAATGGATGAAAGACGAAATTTCACCGTCTTAAAAAATAATTATGATTTTCCGTAGCCTACAAATAAGTACATTCATAAATGTCTGTTTGTGTCCTTCCTGTCTCGTTCTTAAACTGCCTTGAATATCTTTCACTTTGAAACTGTTTTAACTCTGTTTACTGTAGTGTAAATTTCTGAACGGAAAGTAAAGACTTGTTTGGCGCAGCATAGCCATTGTATTGGCTCCTGCGCCAGTAAACTCCAAGCCAGACTGGAACAGATATCTGGGATATCTCTTGAAAATCTCATATAAATGTAAAATACTTTTTTAATTCTTCTGTATGGTGTGAATTATGGTGTGAAATCATTAAATCGTTGATTAAGACTCGGCTTTTTTCAATCCGCATGTATATTACACCCTAAGTTAATAAATTACTACAAAATACACTGTGTCCGAAATATGCATTTGTATTTTGAATAACAATTCTAAATAATTAATAACAAACATCATATTTTCACAATTCAAATCAATTAACATAAATGCATATTTTTGCCACAAATCGAAAAAAATATTCACTACTAAAATCAAATTATTGACTACTCTACCTTTAAACAGACCAGTGGAGCTGCATTCTTCGTTCAGCATGTCCTTTTGCATTTGAGAACATTCCCTTTCCATGGGTGATCTCGAAACCTTCTCTGCAGCTATTCGAGTTTTAAAAATGTTTAGTATGTCACCACATCGAGAAGTACATCAAAGTGAGATCCGGTATTTACGAGAGAAGCAAAATGCTATCTCGCCGTTCTAACGATTTTATTACCAGAAATCCATCGGAATTGACTCCCACATCGCGAGGGCAATGAGGTTGTGCAACAAACATCCTTTTGAAAGTCTCATTCTTATTTCTTTAAAATTTGCTCAATAACGCATTATTGCGGTAACTGCAAGTCTACATTGCCAAGCACGACATAATAATAGAAGAAATGTCCAAAAAGTCCATACCTGACAAATTAATAAAGTATACACCTGAAAAATTTACGTGGTGTGCCTATAAAAACCGAGGATTAGTATTTGCTGAGTAACTATGTTACAATTATAATGATTGATTGGGTTATTATTTAAGAGACGCACCGCTTTTATCGAAAATATTGATTGCGTAGGATGTACATTATTTTGTTTATTATTGCATTACTTAGCTTGAATCTTTAAACATTACGTAGATGACGAGGTTCAACATTTGATTTAATTTTTGTTTCGAAACTGATGTATGCTATTTATTGTTTATGTGTTTAGTTAATTGTAGTGTATCAGCACTTTTTGTGACGCCCTGTATGCTGGGATATTGATCCATACTTGATTTGATCAAGTAGGAAAAAACATGAAACTTGGAACATTTCGATTTAATTTTGCGGTTAAAACTGCTCTACTTCTAATTCGGAGATAAGTAATTGCATAGAAATAAATCAATAAATAGCGGATAAAAGAAATCACAAACTTTATTATAATGATTTTAGAGATTTTGGATGTGTAAGCATTTTAAGGCTAAATAATTTATAAGACAAACTGCTTTATAGATTATTAAAAATACTTTTCATAAATCCAACGAATAGAAAAAAGTATCTTGTTGAGTTTTATATAATATGTTGTCGTAAATTAAGTCATGCACCTCTAAATTCTGCTGTTCTGGCAGAGATATCCATTATTTTAAATAGAAAAAATATAGTTCAGTAAATATTCTCATATTTTTATGAAAAATGTTTCATATTATTGAAAGCACTTCGTAGGAAATATTTCATTCAACATTTGGCTGTATATATTATCTACCGTTATTTACTAAACCACTTTGCATCCATTCCCAAAGCATTCGTATTCAAAATATTTCCTATTCACATATTCATTCTTCTTTTGAAAACATCAGTCTGATGGATGCGTTCCGTCTTCATACTCTAGAAATATCTATTTTACTATTCTGCATTAAAACTCATTTTAAGATATTAGAGCTTAAAAGAATCTTGCAGTATATATGCAGCCATATTCTGTGCATATTTACATTGGACTGCGTATATCCATAAGTCAGAAGGAGATATTTTCAACGTCCAACAAGGAATGTCGTGTTGGAATGGTCTCAAGCTTAGACAAACACCATTATAAATATAAGTGCAAAATATCAACCATATGCATCTTAGTTTTAGTGAAGTTTGAAAATGCTTCAGAAAATAACAGATAGAAATGTGGTTATAAATATGTTTCTTATTAATTCATTTAAACAATAAAAGATGTTATTTACATGGAAGTTAGCACATATTATCTCATCCTATCAAAAAAAGCAAAGAATTCCTTTTTAATTTTCGATTAAAATTAAAATTATAAGAACCAATTTCATAGAAAAGAACTCACTTTCAAAACTTGCACAGTTAAACATTTAAGTTTGAATTAGAATAACATATTAACCCTTTAAAAGCGTTTTTCACATTAATATAATAAAATCAAAAGTGAAATATCAATATGTATCATAATTGATACATCTTTTACAAAAATTATTATTTAAAATTACTTAAATATTACATAAAACTCCCAATAGTTTCATAATGTTGTGCAAAATTCACTGCTAGATAAGGGTAAACACTTTTTATGCAAAATAATTAAATTATTTTAATATCAAACATTACAGACATGAATTGAAAGTAAATATGAAATGCAAATTTTATTGGAAATTAAAATCTTTGCACACAAATAAATTAATAGAATTATTATATACATTAGCAGAAAATTATTCTATGCACATAGATGTTTCGAACTAAGACATTATTTCATCAGCCATATTTAAATGATTCCTTATTCATCGTTATTTATAAGATTCCTCAATGAAATAACGATTTTTCTTATTCATTATCATATGAAAGATGATAATATGAGAGATTATCATCCCTGTTAAAATTCAAATAAAAAATAAAACCTTTCAAAGTTAAAAATGCATGCATGTTGTATTTAATTTTATAGAACGATCAATTTAAACATCAGTCAAGAGTAATAATAAATTAATAGAATTATTATATACATTAGCAAAAAATTATTCTAAGATGATAGATGTTTCGAACTAAGATATTATTTCATCAATAATAATATAATGATTCCTTATTGATCGTTATTTATATGATTCCTCAATGAAGTAACAATTTTCCATATTCATTATCATATGAAAGAAAGAGAATAATTTTATCATCAGTTAAAGTTCAAATAAAAGATAACTTTTCAAAGTGAAAAATACACGCATGTTGTATTTAATTCTACAAAACGATCACTTTAAACTTCCGTAAAGAATAATAATAAGAAGAATGTAATACTATGAACCTAAATTTCTTTGACGATGACGTATAACAAACTAACAGTTAAAAGAGTGACGGTTAATTGAAGTTTTACTGTATATGTAATTATTGTATATTTTTTTAACTCTTTCATTCAGTATCAAAGCATTCAGTTCTGTTTAATATATTGACAATAGTATTCATTGATTTACAGAAGAAATCATTGGACGTAAATGCTGTTTAATTAACAAAAAACGTTTCATCTATCAAATTACAGTACCTTATTTTCAGATAATTAAATAACCAATTGGGTTCCATGGTGCTTCTTTACTTGTGATCAATATACCTTTTTCAAAGATTGATTCCAATACTTATAATTGCCTCATTGACTTGCTAATGGCTATTCAACCTTTAACTGAGAAAGAATGAAATAGTTTATGCACGTTAAT
>BGPR01033508.1:0-16942 GCA_013235015.1 Araneus ventricosus | reverse complement strand
GTTCCATGAATGTATTATTTAATTTAATCAATGAATTATCTTCCTGCTTGTGTTCATTGAATTTGATAATTTAATCTAATAACTTAAATATGACTTAGTTTAAGTGTCAAGCGAATTTATATTCCTTTATGTGTTTATTGAATTTGATAATTTTATCTTATAATTTAAATATAATTTAGTTGATGTATCAGATGAATTATATTCCTTACCTATGTGTTTATTGAATTTTATAATTTAATTTAATAACTCAAAGTGTCAAAATGGGTAACTCTTTCTTGGTGCTTTTCTTGCAAATGAGGCTATTTTGTGTTATTTTCTTCTTCTTGGGTTTTAAAACTTAGTCGAATTATTAAAGTATGCAATTCCTTGAATAGTTAAATATTTTCCGTATTTCTAAAATATAAATTTCACTGGGTTAACAAAAAAAATCGAATAGGGAAGCTGCAAAATTCTCTAGTTTCTTGGCGTAGCTTCTTTCGAACAATCGCTTTTTTTAGGCCTAGGTGTGGGGAGAAACCTTGTTCTTTTTACATCCGGTGAGCCTCCACAAGATGGCGAATTTTTTAAAAAGAAGGGAAAGCGGCTTGAGTCCCCCTCGTCCCCTCCAACTCTTGACCAATGAAGTCCGAGTTTAAGGCGAGGCGATGACGTAGGAGCTGCTCAGTATTTAAGTGCGCGCATTACGCGTCTCGGCCTTTTTTTTCGTCCGGCATTGAAGCGACCCCGGTTTGTGGCTAGAAATCTTCTCTCCCTGCTCTTCACCCCTCATCCGATGAGATGGACACTTTGTTCTGCCCGGCGGCGTGACTTGAATGAGAGGAATTGTGGCGTCGGTTCCCTTTAGAACAATGCAGCGGAAGCGAGGAAGTAATCCACCAGCATCGGCTTAACGACCACCCCTGGTTGGCAAAAAGTAATGTTCAGCGTCATTGGGACAAGGCGAATTATTCAACAGTTGCAGTAGTTATTATCTGCTTAAGGAACTTTGGGCTTGCGCCCACTCAACCAATGACCCACGCGAAGGTGGTGACCAGCCTTGGACCCCCGAATGAGAATCCAACGGTGCCGTCCGATTTTCCTTGACCACCCGGTTCCGATGCGGAGCAGCGGAGGTGACAGCTGAGCCCATGCCTAGAAAGGTTTCCGACCAGACAGATGGAACCCGTGGAGCTGCGAGACCGGTTCTTTCCTTGATCCCGATCCCGATGCGAAGGAGACGGCCGATCAAATGCCGAGAGGGTTAACCGTCCAGACAGCTAAGTCAAAAGTTCTATTCTCTTATCTTTTGGTGGGTGTTTTTGTTACCGTTCCTCTCCTATCGAAAGGAGGGAAAACTGCATTTCATGTTTATCTTCGAAGGCAGTCCATGCTTGAACTTCTTGTTCCGGACACTGATAGCAAAATTTTTGTAGCTAGCATAGGAGCAATGTAAGCGGGGGGAGAGAGTAATGGAATTATAAATCTTTGAAAATGTGTTTGTAGCCAAGAAAGTTTTTTTTGTTTTTTGAATTGTGCAATATGTAATATGTATTCTAGATTAATGATTTTATGTGTTATTCAATTGTGCATGTGTGCGGGATTCCTTAGATGCTATATTGGAGTATTGTAGTGGGGATTTATTTGGGGCTTGAGTCGTGTAAAATATGAATGAGGTATTTTTGTTCTGATGAATTAATGATGATTGGATTTACAGTAGGAAGAGAGAAATAATTTGAAAGGAAAATTGAGACTTAAGAAAATAGTTGATTGAAGCAATGTCTTAGCAATTTTGCAACTTTATTTTAGATAATCGGTATCGACGTAATATCACACTGGCTAACAACAGCTCTTTTTTCGGAATTTAAATTTACAGGGGGTAAATGGGGTTCTGCGACTCACGCCTCAAATAATCCATCTTAATCTTGTGAATTTTAAAGTGTTTTCCGGATTGGGCGCCCTCCGTTAAATATTATCATTCCTTAATCACATATATGAAGTTTTGTTTGCCAATTTATGATGCTCGTATTGTTCACTACTAATTTCAATAAATGTGTTTAACGTTAAAAGTTGTTGATTGGAATCATTTTCACACACGTCGCACATCAATTAGATCATTACTGAGTCTGGTTGAACACAAGAACCAGGGTTAATTGCGGCCTTTGCTTTGAAATTACATTTAAACTTGATATCTAATGTTGAGAAATGCTTATTTGATGACTGAGTAAAAATTTTTCCAGATATTTGATCTAATAATCTTAGATTTTGCTTACTACTATTATTGAGAAGCTTCTATTTATTTAGTTGAGTGTATAATCAAAATTTTGGATAGGATAGAATGCTGAATATGAAGGCAAGTTAATTTAATGTGTAAATTGAATAATCTCGTAATCTCTTAGATCTGATATGAAGGTTAATTGACTGCGATTAGAGCAAAATTACAATGCATTTTATCCTAATGAACTTTACGACTAAATTCACTAGCTTGAAGTAAAATCACGACAGCTCCCTTTTCATTTTTGAAAATGACCGCGCAGCGGACGTCCCCATTTCTGGCATTGCGGTGAAGGAAAGGACGATTCCATTCTGTTTCTGTGAACGAAAAACTACCCCGGGCTTTGAGGCAACCAAATTCTCACTCCAGCCGGGCTCAGAGAGTTAAAACAGACCTCCACTTCGCTCGGTCAATTTTATTGATGTGAATTTATTGAACATTTGACTAGATTATTAGTCGTTAACTCAACAATTTTTAACGTTCAATCCTTTTAAGACAGAAGTTTTACGTCAAAAGCATTGGCACTGAATTATAACTCACACCAAAAACAGATATCGCCTGAGAGTTTTGATATATTTTGAAACGTAAAAGAAACACTCTTTTAATCTTGATTATTTTCATCTTTTTAGTTATTAATATATTTCACAATTCATTATTATATTCATTGATGATGCATCGTGTAATCATTTGTTATCAAATTCAGCACCAGTTGGCGCCTCTTTTATTGAACCAAATCAAGATAAGTTAAATGATTGGTTGATAATCCATTTGTAAAAAATTACTATATAGAATTGTCATCATGCAGAAAATAACTGAGCAGAATTTCAAAACTTTAGCTTATCAAGAAATGAGGTGAAAATTGATTACAAAATGTTGTCATTGCAGACATGAAATGTACAACAGTCAACAGGTAGTTTAATTGAATCCATATCCCTGAAGAAAGTTTAATCACTAATATTAATGTTGTAGTACTGTGTGAATTCGGCTTCAGAAATTTGCTCGCTTCCTTGGACGATGTGGAGGCAAGCGAGAGGGTTAAGCTGTCCTTTCACGTCCGTTGCTATTTTTATTCATCTGTTGTGTCGGACACGACTAATAATCCAACCTTAGAACTTTTAGCTTCGCGCACTGTAAAATTCACGTTCTTATAACACATCGAAATCTAATGACAATATGAATAATTTTGATTTACCAGCCGAGATATAATAATCAAGGCTTTATATTAAATAAACCATGGAGTGAGGTTCAGCGTTGTTAATGATTCAATTTTAAAATTTTTTATAGAAAGTTCTACAATATTAAAAGTGGTGCAAATTCTTTTATAAATTTTAGTGTGTTAATACAGAATTATGCAAAATGTTATCCCATTTTGTCTCGCATTTTTTTCTGTTCTATTATTCTTTTTCTTCTATTGCTGTACTTTTCAATCTACTTCCAAGTTCGACAGGACGAGAGGCTCTGGGAAAGTGAAATTTACGGCAATAATTCCAGTTAAGTAGATGCGAATTATTTCAGATCTTATGGCAAGATTCCATTAATAAATCGTGGAAATAGTTTCTGTTCAAGAGAAATGTACCGTGTGTATAGCCAAGTATTTTTTGAATCTCAATCTTGAAAGAAATATCTCTGAACAGGAGAAGAAAAGTATATACTGTACAAAAAATAGTTGTTCAAGCTTGTATTTTTCATCGAAGGAATTCTCCTGTTGCATATAAGAACAGTACTATAATTTTACTTTAGGTGAAATATGAAATCGGAAGAAGTGTGATTTTATTGACAATAATTTCCATAAAAAATTTAAAATATATTTTAAATTTAAATTTGCAAATGACAAAACAATATTTGAATGTAAGTTATAAATTAATTATGGTCTTTTAAAGCATTCGAAATGTGAAGTCTTAGCAAAAGAGAGAAGAAAATTAATATATATATCCCATAGTAATGACTTTTTATTTTAAAAATGTGACATCAAAATTTCCATGCAATTAAATACAGCATAACAAAAGACAATTTAATTTAAATACAATGACCTTTCCAGAAAATTTATTACTTTAAAAAGTAATCGATTCACAGAATAAAATATTTAAAATTTAAAAAAAAATTAATTTCATTGATAATAACTCAAAGTGCATTAGAAACCATATTTTCGGCATTATTTTGATTATAAATAAAATATGTTATTTTCCCAAACGTCGTTTTCAAAAGTTTTGATGACTGTTCTAACCACTGAATTATTCTAATTTAGAAGAAAGTAGCATTAACAAAGTTGAATTGAATTTAAAATGCGGTTTCTTTCATTTCAATCTCCTTCTTGGCAATTTATTCAAAAAATTATAGACTTAAGGAAGTTAACCAATATTATGCAACTTTCATTTTTGTTACTATCTAAAAGAAAAATGATAAAATTAAAAAGAAGCATGAAAAATTTCATTATTGCTCTTGTAAATTATGTAAGTAGAGTTAGACAAGTACGGAAATTACATATAATGTCCTCCACAGAAATATTATTCTATAAAAAATTCATTTAATTTCAAATAACAAACTTCATTTACAAAAATTAAATAAATCAGAACAATATTTAATATCCCATTAAAGTTTAAAGCACTCAGAGAATAAATAAATTTTTTTTCCGAAACATACTTTTTAATATCTCTTGAACTCTTCTATAAGGTCCGCTAATTATTAAGAAAGTAACAATAATGAAGATTGGCGAAGATAAGTTCTAATAATATTAAGACTAATAATATTAAATTTTCATAAGATGTATTTAAACCTGATGTAAACATATTACAGATGTCTCTACATCAAAATTTTTTTAAATATAATAATATCATTTTTCGCACAACAGAAAGTATATCTTCTTTCATTTTCCTATTCCATCTGTAACTCGTTTAGCTTCAAATAACTCTGTTTTTAAGTGTTAAAATACGGTAAATATTTTTGAAAATTTTTCAGAATGTTGCTAAAGTGAAATTATTAGTATTAAAATTATGAATTCGGAGAAATTGTTACTCTCCTGCCATCAAACGTTGCAACTGCTCGAAGCAAATGAAACAAAGCGAAAAACGTCCGAAAGAAAACTATTACAGATTTTCCAAGCCATGAAGTAACACGGTATTAATAAAGCACCTTAGGATATTCAAATAGGCATATCGTGTTTAATTCGATTAAAAGTAATCAAAATTCGTCGACACATATGTATGACAATACCGAACACCAAAATAGAAAAAGAAATAACATTTCAAATTTAACATTTACTTGTAAAACTCAAAAAATGAACATGAAATAAGTTTTAAAGTAATAAGCAAAAGAGAAAGTTCTTGGAACATTTTTTCTTTATATTTTTATTTAAAGCTTGGCTTCATCAGCTGTTACAAAGTTGGATAAGAAATAAAGTATTATAAAATTTTTCATAACATCAAACCGAAATGAAAATCATGTTCTTTGATATATGGCTTTGTGCTGAAGAGTTATTTATCATTTTCTTTCGGAGTAAAATGGAATACATTTCACGAAAATATTTTATTTCTAAAACAACGAAACTTATATTTGATCACAAAACTGTTTTTTAATCTTTTGAGGAATACCGGTCTGAATTTATCGCATTTTAAAGTTCTATCACATAAGTCGGTTGCATTTTTGACTTAAGAAGTGCTATATTCCTCGTCATGATTGCACTTTCTAACTTATTTTTGAATAAAATTAATGAGGTTTTAGTTTCTATTCAACATATTAATCCCGCTTTCAAATTTCATATAAAAATGAATTTAGCAAAATCTTTTAAATGTTGTGAATTAAATAAGCTATGATACAGTATCAGAACTCTGAATTATGTAATAAGTTTCACACAATTAATCATGAATTTATTTAAAAAATATATTATTAAGTAAAGGTTTTGTAGACAAAGAATATAATTTCGACAATAATAATGGTGAATGCATGATTTTAGATTTTTGAAAGAAAAGCTAAAGAAATTATTTACTGTTTCATATAAAACTCTAAAAAATAATAGTTTATTACTTAAACTAATAGAAATGAAATATACACAGAAACAGCAGGTGTATACTCTACTCGAATTCCTCGTTATATTCCACTATACGATGCGGTTAGGGTTTGGCTTTTGCGGAAAATGAAACGAATGAAATATGAATTTTGCATCATTAAGTCCTTCGATCGCCATTATTCCAACATTTAGCACTGATTTCCTTTCATGGTGTGATGGTCCAACGCTACAGTTCATGCATGTAGCGTGAAGTTATTTGAAGTAATCGCATAATTATTTCAAATATTGCAATGAAATAATAAAATGAAAAAGAATATGAAGTAAATGAATAAGCTTGTATGCAAATTATCAAAAGATCAGTATCACTCGTATGCTGAAAAAAAATTTAAAATAGATTTAAGAGGGCTTATATTTCTTTTGTTCTTTCTTAAAGTTTAAAATTCAACGGAGCAAGACATAAGAACAACGATTTAATTCTTAGAAGAATTTTTGCCAAATAACCGTCCTTGTTAACTAAAAACTAAGCAAAAATACGTTAAACTTCCAAAGTCACTTGTAATTAATAAAAAACTGGTCTTCTTTTCAAGTAATGTTTCTTTTAAAAAATAATTACTTTTAAATGAATTATGTTCCAGATTTTAAATACAAGAGGAGTTTTTGAGTATTATCTTGCATTAAAATTCTTTGCATTTTCTTATAAAACTAATTTCAAATTATTCTTTTCGGAGAAATTTCTACACTACGATATTCTAGTCGACTGGAAATTAATAACTTAAATTTTGATTATTATTCTGAGACTACAATTCATTAGGTGGGTAAAACCCAGAAAGTGTTGTCACTGGATGGGATGGAACATCAGGCATTTAACAACCGATATGAACACTAGCTGGAATAAATCTTCCTCCTTTCCCGCAGTTTCGTGTAAAATGACGCAATATGGCAGGATTTGTGCATCGTAGTATAACCTGAAAACCGTATCACCCCGCCCTGCCGTAGAACATGGGTACAACTGAGTGACAGCAGCTGCAATAGCTAGAGTACTGAGGCCGGAGTCCTAGTAGCCTCTCACCGGGCAAAAGCCAGACACCTTCCGAAGGAGGAACGTACTATGACTGGTGGTAGCAATCGGAGGCCCACCCTCAACGGAAGCGAGAACCAGCTTACTTACACGGCTGCTTCTCATCCGTGAACTCGAGGTGCCCCCTGAGGGATGCATCGTTATATAAGGGGTAGAAAACTAATATGCATTTTGGTATTCCTCTGGACTGAATCTAGCTGTAGTTTGAGGTATATTTATGTTTTTGGATACAAAACCACATACCACATATTTCACTAGTCGTTGTGGTTTTGGATTATCAGATTCTCACAAAAGCAAATATACAAACCGATAAAAATTATATTGATTGTTGAATTTCGTCCAAATTTTCATGGGACACTAAAATCCAATTATAAAACAAAATAAAAAAATTTTACTCATCCAAATCTTTGCGTGCTTATTGATGTGGTCGCACGCAGATGACGTCCAAAATCTGGTAGAATCTTGTCCAATTCTACCATTCTGGTATAAACTCAACATACTAAATTTCATTCACATAAATAGCTCTATTTTCAAATCATATTTTTCAAAGACAGAAAAATTTCCAAAAATTACTTTATCGCACTCAGAGGAGTAAAAACTGTAATGGTTCATCAAACTCTTGAGATTTTTTCGATTGCAATTCTTTCTCGTTGTATATACTTCGTATCAGGGAAGCAAATATTGAACAAACAATGGCATTCAAACTGATGACTTAATTTACTTTTTTCCTGCAGTCTACTGCAATTTGCATTATTGTCAGTAAACAATCAACATTTTGGTCCCGGGTTTCACGGGTGTGACTTAAAAAAAGTAACATAAGGCAATTATAATGCTTGAAAACAAAATGTTCCTGCTGTATGATGTTAAATTTTACTAAGTTTACTAAAATTAATGCACTGAAAAAAACTGTTTTTGGAAGTGAAGGAAATAATTAAATAAGAAAAAATACCATTAAAAGCAAACATAAATTTAATATCAGTATCTTGTTTTTACAGACATCGTCTGTATATTATAATTCGTGTAGATTACATTATCAGAAGACAACACAAGAGTGCGAAGCAGAAAATTCCAGCAAAAATTTCGCGGATAAATCAAAAAGTAAGTTTCACTCTTTCATAAAAAATCTTGATAAAAACAATTTTGTTGTAACTTCGTTGCAACTACGCAGACATTTATTTGCTGCGCGTAACGCATCAGCTTGTTCAAGGCAGTTTTAGTTTCTTCGATAATCGGTCGTGAACACGTACGGCAATTGCAGGTTCCGACTTAATTTCGTAAGTTTCTGTTCGATGGGTGCTTTTTCTATTGGCATACAAACACAAAGGGAATCGTTTTGAAATTGCGTTTGTATTTTAGAATTGTTATTAGCAGGAAGTAAATGAGGACAAAACTGGCAAGGGGGACGAGACTCGGGTGCATCATTTATCACCTGAGATAAAACGTAGTACACTCGGGTGCTGAAATTCTACTTCTTCGACGTTGGGCTTGAATTTTTGGCAGGGCAGAAATAGAACCGTGTGCACGCCTCGACATATGTTTAAATAAAGGAACTTATTAAGTTGAAAAACAATTTCTCTATTAAATTTTAGTGCACATGCACTGAAGAGTCAGAAAAACTGGTACACCTGCCTAATATTGTGTAGGGCCCCCACGCACGCACAGAAGTGCCGCAACACAATGTGGCATGGACTCGACTAAGGTCTTAAGGCATCTTGGATGCAATTCACACCATTCATTCTTCAGGACAGTCCACAAATCTACAGGAGTGCGAGGTGGCGGAGATCTATTCTCAAGAGCATGTAGCAAGGCATCCCGGATATCTTCAGTAATGTTCATCTCTGGGGATTTAGGTGGCCAATGGAAATGTCTAAAGTAAGAAGAGTGTTCCTGGAGCCACTTGGTAGCAATTCTCAACGCGTGGGGTGTCGCATTGTCCTGTTGGAATTGTCTTAATCCGTCGGAATGCACAATAGACATGAATGAGTGTAGGTGATAGGGCAGGATGCTTAAGTACCTGTCAGAGTCGTCTCTAGACGTAACAGGGGTCCCATATCACGCCAACTGCACACCTCCCATACCATGATAGAGGCTCCACCAGATTGAACAGTCCCCTGTTGACAAACAAGGTCTATGGATTAATGATGTCGTCTCCATACTCGTACACGTGCATCCTTTCGATACAATTGGAAACGAGACTCGTCAGACCAGGCAATGTGTTTCCAGTCATCAACAGTCTAATCATCCATCCGTGTTGTCGGACCCAGGAGAGGAGAAAGCTTTGTGCCGTGCAGTCAGCAACGGTACACGAATGGGCCTTCGACTCTGAGAGCCCGTATTAATGACGGTCCGTTGAACAGTTCGCACGCTGACACTTGTAGATGCCCCATCACTGAAATCCGCGGCAATATGAGGAAGTGTTGCACGTCTATCTCGTTTAAGGATTCGCGTCCGACGTCAATGGTCCAGTTCTTTCAATATCTTTTTCCGGCCCAAACGATGTCAGAAATTTGATGTTTTACCGGATACCCGATATTCACGGTACACTCGTGAAATGGTTGAACGCGAAAATCCAAATTTCATCGGTACTTCGGAGATGCTATGTCCCATCTCTCGTGCGCCGATTATAACGCCACGTTCAAAGTCACTTAAATCTTGATAACCTGCCATTGCAGCAGCAGGAACTGATCTAATACATTTTTCAGACATCTGTGTTCTTATATAGGCGTTGCCGACCTCATCGGGTTACGATGATTGGTTGCGTACTCCCGTTATTTGCAAACGCACGCCTGTACCAGTTTTTCTGGCTCTTCAATGCATATCTTTATTGTAACATTTCTCTCCTGTTTTATCTTCTCAAGCAGTGTAACTTACTTTTTCCTGAGATATGTATATTATCTAATATATACAGAAAAAACTGCGACTCGCGTATGCAGCAGAAAATCTTGCCTTTCCATTTTCACACAGTATGCAAAAAAGAGGTTTTCGCAATTGTGAACTGACAAAATTACTGCTAATCAGGATTGTTAAATTAATTCATGATTCACGATTTAGAAATATGGCATTTTATTATTCGTTTTCGTAAGTGTATTTAATTTATGTAGAATTTAATTTCCAGCAAACAGAAGTAATTCTAAGTGAGTGAAGAATTCATGCTCCAAAGTCTTAATTAAACCAATTTTATAGTTATAATTAATTATTATGATTAAAATAAATTATAACTAAAGCTGGTTAATTTTTCAATATACTGGTTTTAAACAAACCAGAAACATAAGAAAAATACCAATTACTACAAAATAAGCAAAAACAGAGATTTTGTTTTAACAAAATTATGTTGCTTATTATGTATCAGCAACAATCATAAATAAAAATTATTTCATCAGCAAATCTGTTTATTTTTAAAGATTCACACCAACAGAGCCAACCCAAAAGGATGTAAAGCCTGATACAGGTCTGTAGAGATTAGACAATACAGTATAACTTAATTAAGACTAAACTTACATACAAAACTTAACAATCCCAATAAAATTAATGAACCCAATGAAAGTTCAAAAGAAATAGGATAGATTAAAAGCAATCGCATCTAATTATCAGTAAAAAAACTTTAATTAAACGCCGTGACCTTTCTGTTATGCTCTCTGTGCAAGGAATAAAGAGGTAATTACGTCTACAGTCCTTAAACTTTAATAAATTTTTTTAAAAAATATTTTTGTTCTGACAGTGCACGATTATTAAGGAACAGAGCTCTTAAGAATAATTTCACTTGCGATTATAAATACACATCTGTTTAAATATAATAGCATTTCAATTGCTTCATCTGACTAAAAACGAAATAGATTTAATGGTGGGGAATCACGTCATCAATTGTTGTTAAATTCAGCACCAGATGGCACATCTCGCATTGAATCAAATCAAATCAAATCAAAATAGGTAATTAGTGGTTGGTGATAATCCATTTGTGAGTAATTAATATAATGTAATGTCACCAGGAAGGAAATAACTGTACAGAATTTTAAAAAAAGCGTATCAAGAAATTAAGGAAACATTTATACAAAATGTAATCATTACAGACATGAAATTTACGAAAGTTAACAGGTTGTTTAATGGAGCCCATATCAGTGAAGAGAGTTTAATCACTAATATTAATGTTGTAATAATGTGTGAGTTCTGCTTCTGAAAGTTGCTTGCTTCCTTGGACGATGAGGAGGCAGCGGAGAGAGGTAAGCAGCCCTTTGCATTTCTTTCACTTCCATTGCTATTTTTATTCCTTTGTTGTTCCGGACACGGATAATAATCCATCCTTAGGACTTTTAGCTTCGCGCACTGTAAATTCACGTACACCATAACACATCCACATCTAATGACAATAAGACTAATTTAGTTTTACCAGCCCGGATATAATAATCCAGGCTTTATATTAAAGAAACTAAAGGCTGAACCTACAAAGTGTTAAATTTTAAATTTTAAAAAATTTTATACAAATTTCTACCATATTAAAAATGGTACAAATTCTTTTCTAAATTTTCGAACCTTAAGACAGAACAATGCAAGATGATGTCTGTCGCATTTTTCCTCTTTTATTATTCTTTTTCCCTGTTGCTGGATTTTTCATTCTACTTTCATGTTGGGCAGGCCGAGAGTCTCCGGGAATGTTCAACTTTGAGCAATAAAACCCTTGAGGTAGAAGCGAATTAAAACAGATCTTATGGTAAGATTCCATTAATATTTCGTGGAAATAGTTTCTGGGCGAGAGAAAGTTAGCATGCGTGTAGCTACGTATTTTTTAAATCTAAATCTTAAAAAAATCTCTGAACGGTAGAAGAAAAATGTTATACCATTTAAAATACAAAGCATAAATTGCCATTTCCTGTTTTGGTTTTGATTGGTTTCTAAGCAAAAATAAATCTTTTCTCTAAACTAGAAATATTTAAATACACTTTCTGTTAATATTGAAATTCCGAATGATTTCCTTGGATATTTCATCAAAAATTGGCTATAAATCACATCGCATCCGAATCTTATTGCATTAAAATTTTTCATGCATTTTTCATTTAATACATTTATATCATAGATGTCAACCAATTTTTACGTCATTCAACTGACTTATATAAAACGATGTATAGAAGAAACTGCGTGCAATCGAAATTTTTATAAACTAATTTAATTACCACAAATTTAATGGTTCTTTGGCAGTATCATTTAAAAATAATAATTTTATTTTTAAAATAATGCTAGTATATTACTATGTATTATTGAAAACTATAAATGAACTTTTAAATTAAACAGTCATCATAAAGGTGAGAAATCCATACAGTTATTGTGTATCTTGAGCTCTAATTATATATAAATTATTTTATTCTATTTATGTGGATAAAGGTTTATTTCTTTGTCTGTTGACGGAAGAGCCAAATTTGGCTATGCTGCTTCATGAGTATGCGAGTTTGCCTTTATTTCTTGCTTTCTAGGAAAGTTCCTATCCCTTTAATAGGAACATAAAAATTATGAACGTGGTAGAAAATTTCTGAATTTTATAAAAACGGGACAAAGACATATCACTGAATCTCTGCGTCCTTTGTATCTTTTAAACGAAATACTTTGTCATTAAAATGGTTAGGAATGAATTGGGACTATGATGAAACGACGCATAAATCAATACGACGTATAAATGAAAAATGTATAAACGTGCTTTAATGTTTGTCAAGGCAACATACGGGCAATTTTGGATAACAAGAAACAAAAAAAATCAATGCTTTTTCTCGAAAATGAAAAACATGGCTAAAGATATGACTGATGAGCTTTAGCGAGGATATTAATCAATGAATTAAGAATGTCGTTGTGATATTCTTCTATTCAGAATGATGTGGGTGGAATGTTTTATCACTCTTCTTTGAAATTTACTCTTCCCTAGATTTCGGAAAGAAAGGGTACTTTTCCATATATCCTTCACCATTTCACATCTCTCGTTGATTACCGAAGTGATGAAAATTTTATCTATCCATGCATAAAAATGAGAAGATCTAAGTCTATTAAAGCATGGGAAAGAGTAAAAAAGATGAAATTGAAGAAAAAAAATTTAAACGGTGAATGAAGTTTTGGAAAGTTAAACTGATTATAAATAGTTGATATCAGTGTCATACATATTCTTTGCCTGTATATTAATACGAATTATTCATCTAGTATTTTACTAGAATTGTTTCATATTTTTAAAGACTGAATATTGTCATTGACTTTTCCCTGATTTTCTAGTGTGCTAGATATTTGAAATTCTATGCAATAGTCTATTTTCAATGAAAATGTTTGATATTTATAGCGCCACCTTGTAGTGATGCCGATACAAATTAATTTTTAAAAAAATATTATAATTATAACAATAAATTTGATCTGGCGACCAGTGGCAGTTCGTGTTATGTAATCTTTATAAAAATTTAAATCTTGGGGGTGCTGCAACTTTCAATCCTTCACTGTGCAGTGATGCATGTTTGTAACACTTACATTTTTTGTCTTTTGCCATTTAATTTGAGTAGTTGCATATTCAATGAATAAACTTATAACATTTGTTCTCTCTGATAAGTAAGTGTTTTTAAAAAATTAATTTTAATAAAAAATATTAATTCAAAACATGTTTCCCATTTCCTTTTCCTGTGTTCCTTACTACATTTATAAAGATTTTACACAGCTGCGGCTGAACAACAAAATGACAATATAAAATAATTTTCTTAAGAATTAATAAGAAATAATAATGTTGGGGCGTAGCTGCATATAAAAATAAGAAGAAGCGAACATTATTTATTAGTATATTTAAAAAACCCTTCTTCTCGTTTTGTGTCAAGTGAAAATATTAAAAACATTGACATTGATGCTTGCATAAATATTAAAAAAACTCTTAATCTTTGAAATCAAAACAGGTGTCTATAACATATCCCAATTCATATTGTGTGCGACAGTAAATATTTTATTATTTTTTGAATGTTATAAGACAGCCTTAAAGTTATGATGCAGTATGGAAATATTACTTGCAAATATTTGGCAAAAATTCTTCTACCCATTAAAGCGTTGTTCTTACGTCTTTCGCCGTTGAATTTTAAATTTTATGAACGACCAAAAATATAAGCCCCATAAATCTATTGAAAATTTTTTAGTATACGAGTAATTTTGATCTTTTTATAATATGCATACAGGCTTATTCATATACTCTAAATTGTTTTTTTTTTCATGATTTTATTATTTCATTAAATTCCCGCCCAGCTCTCGACGTTTAATCTTTTTCATTTTCATGCAATTTATTTTTTATGTTTTATCAGATTATTCCCAACATAAATCATTATTCAATAAACCGATTTCTTGTTAGACATCGTATGAAAAAATTCTGCATGGTCACACATTTTTAATTTGCTTCTGAAATAGCAGAAAAGGATGAATCACTACATTTCATAAATGAAAAAATTAATCCGATGACAAAAATTTAAAAAAATGCTTAATTAAAGCATGAAATTTCATAGTAATGAAGAATTATATCTTCTAAATGGTTGTATCAAAATTCGAGAAAGGGAAACCCGAAGTCATTTTTTTCTTTAAAAATAATTCTAATATTCTTAGCGTTTGTAGTCAGAAAATTTTCTGCATTTGTAGACTCGTATTATTAAGTCGTTTCATTTAAAAAGCATGTTTACACAGCACTACATAGAGCTAGTAAAGCGCAGTGGAAAAGTTGTTTTCTTTTATCATAGAATGTAATTTTCCGGTAATTTATTGATTCCGGTAATTTAATCAAAAATCATAATGAGTTTTTTTTCTCTCAGCAGACTATTATTATTTCCAATTCATTAAAACAATGAATAATTTATATTATCTTATTATTTTCGCTTATAAAACGAAACGTATCCTTTTAAATTTTAGCTCTTTCAGTGTAAATTTAATTAAGATTGAGCGGAATTTAGATAAACTTTGTAACGTTCTTGAATTTCTATTTTCAGGACTGAATAAAACATTGTTCAGAAAATTTCAATGCAATTCAGCTTTGTCATATCAAATATTAAAAATGTATTACAACATATATTTCATAGTTTGAAAGATGCTTTTAAATTGTCTCGTAAATAAAAATTTTGCTTCCGACGTCTGTACTGGTAAACGAACTACAATTAGAAAACTACTACAACATTTAGCGCAATATAACAGACAGAAAATGTAAATATTAGATAAAGCAAAATAACTATCAAGAATTGTAATAGCATATTGTTTTCATTATTCATATTTCTGAGTCTAATCTTTGTACAATATAATCTATCGAAAATCAAGACCTTAAAAATTAAAAAGAAATAAGTATGATTTGACAGAACATTTTCCACGTGAAGATAGTTTAAAAATATTACAAGAGTTACAAAATAAATAAATAAAATAAAAAAATCCCCGAAAGATATAAATTTTATACATAAGAAAGAACGTTCATATTTTATATCATTTTAATCGATGCCCAATATTTTATTTGTATTATGGACAATCGTTATTTTATGAAAAATTCTTTTACGAATGAAAGCGTTGTTTGAACATTTATATGAACTGAAATTAAAACTGTAGAAAACTAACGCAATAAGAACTGTCCATTCTTAAATTTTAAGTGTAATGCTGCTCTCTTTGCCAAATTGCATACAGATCCAACCGTCCGGAGTTTATCTGTTCGAAATCCATAACATCTTAATCCCGCGGCTTGCACTGCATAGCAAAAAACATACAAACTCTGAAATACAGACATGCATTCTCCTTTACAATTAGTAGAGTATAATTAGCATATACACGGCCTGACTCACATTGTTTTTTATTATTAGTAGACATAGTCTTAACTTCCGAAGTTCTCGCTCTTTTTTCGAAGTTAATTTGTTTTATAAAGAATCAGGAATACAATATGTATGCAAAATAAATCAAATGGGTTACAACCAGATAGTTCATTATTAAACGAATAGTTTAATAAATTAATTAAGCCATGAAGGCTTAAGGCATGTGCTACTTTACCTGGAATTTACCACATAAAGGGACAGAACGAACTATTAGAAAAAAATTAACTTGTAAGATTCGCCACTAGGGGAGAAGGTAATCAGTCTCGAAACAGCAGTTTCATCTCTTAAAAGAAAATATTTTAATGACAGTGAAGCATGATTAGATGTGGCTAACGCGAAAAATAATAGGGCGAACTATATTAAAGCAATGTTTATTCATTTCTCATTTATACGTCTGTTAGATAGCAATTTAGAAATAACAACATTTTCGGCTTTATCAGTGTTATTTAAATAATTAGTATTTTCGCTACTAAATTTTCTTTCTCGTCTTGTTTCAACTCTTAACTTTTCAATGGATTTTTTTAAAGTTTTGTTAAATTTCTCAATTAATTATTCCCTTTTTTGTAATGATTAACTGAATTGTTAATTGCTTTAACTGTTTATGCAATTTGTTTAATGGTTCGGTTTTTAATCAGTTTTAAATCCTTTTTCTTGCACCGGACTATATGCTCGCCATTTAATCGGCGAAAGCTTTTTGGTGTACTTAGGTAATGGCGTTCCCTAACTGGGAGAGTATCTTTTGTGTCAGTTCCATTCGCTTGTCTGTCACTGTTCAGACGTAT
>BGPR01033507.1:0-16942 GCA_013235015.1 Araneus ventricosus | reverse complement strand
ATTCTCTAGAGAAGATTATCTTGCAGTATGCGAAAAATGTATTTAATATTGTCCCTAAAAAGTGAACCTATCAAAACTAATGGAAAAACGTTCAATGCAAAATTAAGCTTAAATGAACGAAAATTCCGTAATTTACTTCCAAATTATGAGAAAGAGTAGGACTGAAAAAAATACGATTAAGAAATGTAAATAAACTGCAGTTTATTACAACAAAAGAAGGTAACACTGCAGATTATATTAATTTAAGAATGAAATTTTAAAGATTTGTTACAATTAGAAGCAAAATACCATAATATCAAAATTGGCACCATTAAAAAGATAATATTTATATTTTCTTTTTAACTGTGGTGAAACAAGAAGCTTAAAGATTTGATGAAACAAATAAAAACAAAATAATGTGGCTTGACATTCATTACAATAATGAAAAGAATTGGTAAAAACATATTTAAAATGAATTTTAAAAAATTGTTAAAATTAGAAAAAAAAATGCGCGACAGCTAATTTGGTAACATTGAAAAGATAATTTTTTGAATTTTAAGATGGTGAAAAATCATTTCTAGAGTCAAGAATGTATTACTTAATTTCATTCACGCTGTAGATTGTCAGCACACACACACCTTCGCTTTTATTATCAGTTAATAATGCTAAAGCCAATATAAGTCAATCGAGTTCAAACAATAATGTCAAAGTCAAACACCGGCCAAATAAATAAGATAGTATAAGGTTATGTAGGAAGAAAAGCAATTCAGACGACTTTTTATAGAAAAATAAGCTTATTTGTAAAGTACAGTATAAAGGAAAGCAAATGCAACATTCAAATTAAAGTTTTCTTTGGGATATTTGACCTCTTTTCTCCGCTACCATTTTACCTATTTCGAAGAAAATCTTGTTTACAGTGATTATTTTCAAAACATGACGCAAAGCTGAAATGTACACAATTCTGCAAAAATATTTCAATAAGTAGTGTTTCCAAATAAAAATAACTTCAAATGAGAATTGAGTGTTTCCAAACTTAGATGGTAAATATTTGCGAAGTTCAGTTATCTAACTTCAATGAATATTTCTTACAAATCGGAATCATTAGATCTCGACTACTTCCATTTGCATTTGATTAGATATCGATGCTATATTTATTGAAAAAATTGACAAAAACTTAACTTTCCAAGGTTTAAAATCTGTAAACCTTGTGTCAAAGTTGAAAAGAGTTATTAAAGTAATGTTTATTTCAACACACTTGGGCACTTAGAAATTTTAAGGGGGAAAAAGTCCCTTTTGTTTAGTCACTTAAATTGTTTATTATTGATGTTATAGAATGTATTTACATTGAATGTAAGCTCCTAAAATAACAACAAGAAAAAAATGCTTATCACCATTTTATCGTGCGAATATGTGTCAATGTCAGTAAAAGACTACAGTTATCAGTTATATAATAAGAATTACTGCGAATATGTGTCTAAAAGAACTGATTAAGCGCACAAAAGTATCTGAAGGGATTAAATGCTTCGTATTCTGTAGTTGTCCTTGCTGATAGCCCTAGCTAGTTCAGCTTCTTGCAGCATTTCTGACTTGGCATCGAAGGAAGACGATTAATAAATAACGATCCACGCTTCTCATTTCTTTAAGTTCGAAAATACATCATTATAATGTAAACAATCAACGTTTTATGTGTTTTCATCGTCTTCATCAGAAGAATCACCAATACTGTCTGGGCTGGTCTTGCGCCACTTAGTGTACCCAGTCTTACCCCGAGCGCAGAGGTTATAAAAAACGAAATAGAATCACGGAATTATTGGACTAAATCCTTATTGTTTGATAGGGTATACATCTTTAATGAACATATAATATTTTATAACTGAAATGATTAAGGACAGTTTAAAAACAAAAGAACATTAGATAGTTGACATATTAAAACAAATTCACCTACACAGACGCAATGAATTCAACAGAAACAACAAGGCCACTATAGCCATTCCTTCTTCTTCACTAGTAGAGTATAATTCAGAATCCGTCTGCTGAAAAGGAGAACTAACAGTACCAGAATCAAGGTACCCGGTTTTACCCCACTCTCCCCTTCAACAAATTATTGTAGTAAGATAGCGATTCAAGTGAATATAAATAGGCATGAAGAAATTTCTTTGGAATAAATTTATTCAATATCAAGCAAACATAATGTAAATGAAACAAAAATATTACTTAGCTTTTAGTTACTGATTTTCCTAATTTGTAGATAAACACTTAAAAGGTTCATAAATATTTAATGAATAAAATGAAACACATTGCAAAGCCATTCAACAATTTTTTACTCCTTGGTGTACCTCTTAAAAAATGAAAACATAATGGCGAAGTATGCGATTACTTGGAAATGAGAACCATTACTCTCGGGTCTTTATAAGCTCAAAATGGATGCGGAGTTAAATATAGTGCTTGATGAATATGATCCATTCGGAACTAATGTTCGTAATCGTTAATTTTGTAAACCACCATCGTTCTGTCATAGAATTTTATGGCAATTTCCTTAATTCTGTTTGTAAACCTAGCAAACAATTTCTTATTACGCTTAATTATGTGTAATAAAATATGTGATATTGCAAGTTTTAAAATGAAAATTCAGAGATAGAAAACAGCATTGTAGCGTATGAAAAGTTCAGTATGATATTGCAAGTTTTAAAATGAAAATTCAGAGGTAGAAAACAGCATTGTAGCGTATGAAAAGTTCGGTATGATATTGCCAGAGTATCATTTTATTCAAAGATGTATAGATGATGTGTGATGCTCACATTTCTCAACTTGATTTCCCTTCTTATCTGTTCATGCTGCTCCTCGCAACCCTTTAGTATTCAAACCTTGTCTGTTCCTCTCTACTTCTGCGGTGCCAACAAATGGCATGAAGATGCAACTCTATATATATTACAAACATCGTCGACTATTCTTGTACTCGTTCTTTGAAATGTTCATTATAGGAATATGTGTTCGTTGTCCGAACATAAAAATCTTTTGCGGAAGTGTTCTTTGTCTGATTTGTCCGCAGTTCCTACCTTTGGGTAATCTATCACACACTTTACTTTTATGACAAAGAGGAAGCTACTTTTTAAAATTATTTTTGAATCAAAGGCATAGTAAATTACTTCACATTCTTAAAATGAAGTCGAACAAATGTAAATTTATAACAAAAATCAGTAAGAGTGTTCTCCCCTCAAATTTCTCATATTCTGACGCAATATAGTGTGTTCTATGCATTTCTACTTTTAAGAGTCTGTATTCCAGTGATATAAATGGTGGTTCAAATATGCTGTCGATCGTGGGCTGCGTAATGCGTTTTAAACGTTCAACCTGGACTAATTTTTTAAAAAAACTATAATTGCCAAACAATTACCTACTCATGCCAGTCTTCAACATACTCCCTTTTCGGAATCAACATATTTTTTTCCAATATTCTGTAAACACCCTGATGCTCTTTTCAATTTCCGGATGCTTCGGCAGTGCGGGGTTATTTCCTTTTGTGATGCTCTTTTCAAAGAGGCTTTTGGTTGGCGGCGTATCCTCTCCCGAACAGTTTGGATGACGGAGTAGTTGGCTGCAAAACGCATACCTTGCAACTGAAGCATTTACATCTCTCAAACACACGGTCTATCAGAGATATTCTTCCCCATAGTGTTATTAGCTTCTGTGGTGAATTTCAGACGACAAGACATTTTCTCCTGAGAGAAATTTGATCACAAAGCTTTGTCCCACTCAATGCGGTACCTGTTGTTCGCTCATCACTCTAGTAGCTCACAGTCAGTACTGAACAGGTTCTAACCCGAGCATAATAGAGGGTGGAGGTTTTCTCTCTCAAAGCCGCACAACTGGCGCGCAGTACGTCTTGAGACACACACACAAAGTGAAAAAAAACGAAGGCGCATAAAAAGACAAACACACAAAGTTAAGGAAAGTGAATGTTAGTATGTGTTGGCGTTCCACAAGAAATAACTTCGGGAAGCTACCAAATTTAGTGTATATATGCTTTGGAGGGTTAATATGCACTCTATACACCTCTATGTCTATGCTTTCTTTCTTTTTGTGAAAGTTTATATTTTCAATTACTTAAAAATTAAACAGAATGCTCATTTTTTATGGGGGTGGGTGAGGAACATAACTTAGGAACTTATTATCGCAGAAAAACGACTTTTATTCCATCTTAAAATTCAGAAAATTATCTCATCCATGATAGTAGTTTGGCTTCTACACAAATTTTATTGGATTCAAAACGCTTTAAAATTTATTTTTTAAACACAATTTATAACTAAAGTCTTCATTGTTACAATGAAATTCAAAATAATATAGTTATTTGACGAAATCTTTTTATCCTATGCTTCTTCCACTATTAAAACATGTTCTTTTTTTCTTTGAACATCAATTCCAAAGCAGATATTCATTATGACATTTTGGATTTTTGAAGAATTCTTGGGTTGTTTGTTGTAGTAGTTTAGTTTCGTTTCATTTTCAAAAATTTTCATCGCATCCAGTTGGTATATCTCGAGTTCATTGAATTAAGGGAGACCAGGGCAAGATGGAGAATGACTTATTTTAAGTTCATACTACTGTATAATGCCACCTTACGGATACTACTAACCTGTACACTGCTGCGCACTAAAAAATCGCATAGTGAAGCCACTAACGCCATTTCGTTATTTGTTATATGGTGTTGGGGTATTTTGTCTGACGTGTTGTAATTTTCAAGACCTCCATCCTAAGATCTCGAGGAATAACACCAGAGATATTTGGTTATTCTTTGCTATGGATGGCTACCTTAGACAATACGCTCTTTACAATCACTATTTATTTTATATAATTCTTGTTAATCCCACCAAAAAATAAAAACTTTTAACATTTCCGATAAGGGCAAGATGACCGGGGCAAGTAGACGATTTCGTCATCTTGCCCCAGGTGCTTTTTACCATTTTATTTTTGAAGAATATATGAATTATTTATCTATTTTTTACAATTTGCTTGAGCTGCATGATCCAATATCTGTTCCATAACATGTTGCAAGGCGTCAGATCAACAGAAAATATTTTAATAAGCTTACATATGAAAGAGATGTCGGTTCAGAAACACGCACAGAGGGTGGAATAAGAACGTTTAAAGCAGCAAAGACAAGAAGCTTGGGTGCTTATTGTTGAATTATTACAAAGAAACTGAAGTGTGATTCCATTAAAAAAACTAAGAAGACCGAACTTCTGATACTCATGACGTTAGTCCGAACTGTCAAAGAAAATACAATACAGTAGCCTGCGTGTTATGAGATGTATGTTGACCTTCAATCAGAAGATTGAATAGAGTGTTGCAAATGCGACACATGGTGTCCCGAGGGCTACTCAGACTCTGAATGAGGAAAATTTGTGCCTAGTTTTTGTAAATGAATAACACTGGTTTTGAGTTATATTAATTTAATAATGAGCTCAAATTTTAACAAAATAACCCTTTCATTACATATTACTTATCGAGGAAAAAATACTTACAAATGTTTAATTAATTAGTGTTCTGCCCTATATTTTATAAAAATAAAAATATATTCAACTTTTGTCATAATTTGCATCTTGCCCCGCTATCGGGGCAAGTTGACACTTTTGCTTTGCTTTTTTTAAATGGAAAAATAACTTTGATTATATTAAAATAAGAATTTCTCAATTTAAGTACAACACAACCAAAGGTCAGTCTAATAATACATGCAATGAAAAATAATTTACCTCAAAAACTGAATTTATTAAAAATGGCTAAATGTTAATATCGCCATCTTGCCCTGGTCTCCCCTTTAAGATATTTGTAGTTCATGTGATACCTTTTGCTCGCTTTTATTACACAGATGAAATATTTTTTCACACTTCCTTCAAATGACCACTTTTTAAAACGTGGAAATGGGCATTTGCTTTTCAACTTCATATTTTTAACTTCGTTTTTACTCTGATGTATGTATAAAAATTGAGACATTTCGAACAATCTCTATTAAATTTAATATTTGGGAAATTCTGACAATTAGTCCTTTTTAATGGTTTGTAAATTTTATTGGATAAAATTTACAAAAACAATTTTTTTCATTTTCTTACATATTGTCTATCCAATATGTGGAGATGTATGTAGATATAGTGTGGCCCTTCTGATCTTTTACTTTTCAATTTGACTATTATAGACATTTAAGTCAAAACATTTACTGTTCGTTTTTAATTTTGGAAGAATATTTGGAAATTGATATATCAGTTTGGCAAAAAATTCAATTTTCACCCAAGTTTTAGTTTCATCATGTAATAAAATAAATAGATAAATAAAGTAGCTATGCAACGTGTTTAAATAGTTCGATAGCCTACAAATACAATTTTCCTGGCAGAAAAGCTGTTAGCCCGAAATCTGCTAGTATAAAACTAAAATGATAAAAAGCATTGGTTTCCTGACATTGAGAATATTATTTTTTAAAATCAATAAACCCATTACCCCATTATCACATTCAACCTCCCGTTCTCCCTCTAAAAATATGATTCAGTTATTTGTCGAATTGTTGAAATTACGAAGAGATAGTGAGTTACGTGATTTATGTAGATAAGCTTTGTAAAACAGAAAAAGAAGGTGAGAGGTTCACCTCCATTTTATCACAATGATTGTGATGTTTTAATTTTTCTTTTAACTTAAATTTTAAACAAACCATATGTTTTAACATAAACTGATTATGCTGTGTCAGAAGTCGATAAAAATCCTATCCACTGACATCTGATATCCGACTTCTTCATCGCTGTAGGTTTGCATTTGTTGATAGAAAATGATGTTAATAAAAGAAATAATATATGAAATATTTTGAATAAGTTAATATACAAATTTGAAAGCTACTTAAGAACTTGAAAGTTCACGAGAATATTACTATGAGTTGGTAAACTGCATTGTTATTTCTTACGATAGTTTACTCAATACTGAGTGTATCATTGTTTCAAACAAAAGATTAAATTCTTAAAATCTTATCTTCTAAAACACCGTTGGTTATAGTTGTCTCAATAATAAAATTCCAGCTGTGTGATTGATAATAATTTATCCATTTAGATTGACTGATTATAGTTTTATTCTTAAAATACCGATAGAAGAAATTACTCTTCACAAGAAAGCCTATAAATCTCAGTTTTCTATTTCTAAAAGATCATATGTATTTGCAAAATATTTTTAGAGCCTACAACTGCATTTGCTAGCAGACATTCTAAATAAAACTCGTATTTGAAATAGTAAATTATACTGTACATTATTTTTATGATTTTATAAATAATTCAAATATGATGGAATATGTTATTAAAATGTTGAACAACATTACTTGGTTTAATTTAGAAGCTACTCGAAACCTATGAAACTGACTTATAAATTTTAAATCATGGTGAGATGGCAACGAAACGCATGAGCAGACAGCTCCTTTCCAAACTTCCACATCACACGAACGGGAGACCGTTTGATCCCGACTGATTCAGCGTGCACTAGGATCGCATACTGCGAGAGATCTTTGGTGGAATTGAGTCTCCAAGCATCTTCTTTATGGTGGTGAAGCCGAGATTCTGTCACCAGACCATTGCTGCAGTGGCGTAGCTGAAGGGGAGGAGGCGGCATTTTGAAAGGGGTGGCAATATACGACATATAGGAAAACAATTTTATGACTAAGAAAAGCAGCGACATTATCTCTATTACCCTGTTCATTATAAAAATGACGTAATTGTTTCAAATATATCGCCTTTTTTCGGTAAATCGGTAATACTGATGGTGGAGGCACGATTCCGCAACCTATCAACAAAAATTGAGGGCATCGAACGACAAATTACGTAACTAATTAAATATTTTGCCCTGGAAGTTATTATTATTATTATTTTGAAGTTGTAACTTGTGAAGGAAGGGCGGCAAAAGTTGCGGCTACGCCACTGCATTGCGGCATCAATATTAGATTTTTGACTATAGTCAAACAAATTTCAAAAAGGAAGAAAACACTCAATTTTTTGGAACCAATAATGAATATTCCAAAATTTTTTTTCACATCTGGTTGGAACATGCGGTCTCATGTTTATATCACATGTTAAAAAAAATAAATGCAGAAATATTCGTTATTGGTTGCGAAAAATTGAGTATTTTCTTCATCTTTGAAATTTCAAAAAATTGAGATAGGTGGTGTTGCATGTTAAGCGACGACTTTATACTTTCCTATCATATATTGTTTTATTGTTATATTAAAAGTACCAATATTTTGAGTTTTTTGTTGTACTTTAAGTTGAAAATTAATATAGAGAGAAAGAAGAAGAGAAGGCTATATTTTATAGACAGTTCTAAATTTATAATTTTTTTCCAGAGAAGAGAGAGAAGATGACAAAAAATCAGAACAACCACAAACTGTTGCATTTTTTGCATTGGTTAGTATGTTTTTTCATAACTGTTATATTGTTAAAAATATAAAGTCAAACTACTATTATGACAAACTAGCGGTACCTGCATGGAGTTGTCCATGATGTGATGAATAGCAATGAAATGAACAACAGCAACAAAAAATCAAATAAAAAACAACAACGTTAAATAAAGTTTTGAAAACGAAATCAAAACAAAAAAATATTATTGATTTTGCACATTTATTTTTCTTTGCAACAGTGATTTCGTGCTCAGGTGAAAAGCGAAGCAAATAACTGAAAATTTAGATAAGTTTAAAAAAAGAGACAATGAAATTAGAAAGTTTTCTGCAAATAATGCTATTCAGGGCCAGATTTACCATAGGGCCAACCTAGGCGATGGCCTAGTGCGCAGCTGTCAGGGGGCATATATAGAGAAAAAATAACAACCAAATCTTTACATACTTTTCAGTAATATTTGGAAAAGTCCATATAAAATTTTATTTTTAAAAGTTGCATTCGCTACAATAAATATATTGAACGATACAATTTTTTGTCTACTGTGGACCCTTGGCTTCTATTGTATTGAAAAAGTCTTAATAAGATCTGTTTACTTTAGTGACTCTTCAAGCCTATTCACTGACAAAATCGCGAAAGCAGTTCTAGTAGGTATATAAGAAGATTTCAAGAAATTCAATGGAGTATTTTTTTTCAGGTGTTAATGTTATGTTATTTCATAAGTAGTGCAATTTTAACTAGAAAAAATTAATGTACTTAGAAGTTATAAAGATTGTGTTAGGTGTTTAAAAAATGAGCTATTGTATATTAAACTGAAAATTATGCATTAACCTTCTTTGAGAGGAGCGCAGAACGCTAGGCGCTTACGCTTCGGCATAGGGCAGAGGTTCCCAACCTGTGGTACGCGTACCACCAGGGGTACGCGAAATCAAAGTTGTTAATGGCGGAAACAAGAAAACAGAAAGGATTAAAAAAGTTAGAGAATTTTATTTCTCCAAATGAATACTTGCTATTTAATAACTGTACCACTTGAATAGTTGATTATTACGAAGTGAAATTTGTAGCTATCCTTATAAGTTAAAACGAAATAATTAAACTATACTGGTTTCATTTGCTTTGGCGTTGAACTAATACTATTGTGAAAATGGAATAAAATGTGAAATCAAAAATAAGTTCTGCAAATGTTATTAATACGACCCATTTCACTTTTAAGCTAACCTTAACATTATTGATATAAACTTCTTTGCGTAGACGGATGGTTGGGGGGAAGCTGGATATGATAGTAGGGGTACGCGAAAACAAAAAGAATAATCAAGAGGGTACGCGAGGGAAAAAAGCTTGTGAACATCTGGCTTAGGATGTAGGAATGTGTAAATCTGGCCCTGATGCTATTAGAATTTAAATTGTGCAAAGATAATTTTCATGATTCTTGAAATGAACAGTTGGTTTGCCCCTAAAATGGAGTAATAATTCAGTTTAGTTCTTCGCACGCTGTTTAAAATAGTGAGTAGGTGTCATTAGTTATTTCAAATTAAAGCCATCCAACGAAATTATTTAAAATTGAAGTTACCGTACCACATAAATTGTTATTTTTGAGCAAAAAAGTTTTAAAGATTTGTAAGAATGACTTCTAAAATTTTTTTAAATTAATTTTTTAAGTTTAAAATTCCTTTTCTTCCAAGTTAATTGTAAAAGAATAAAACCGAATGAAATTTTAAATGATTTCAAATGGACCAATACTGAAGCCACATTATGTAAATAGCTCCTTTATGACATAATTGATTTTTTTTCAGCTTTGACGACTTTTAGTGAAGGTGCTCATAGGAAGTTGCGCCCAACATGAATAACATGTGCTCTATGACTAAAGATATCAATACTTTGCGTCATCATGTTGACTATGCTCATTGAAGAGCCTGACGGCCCACATTTCTTATATTTTTCTTTGGAGCGTAAATCTGCCTTTGATTTTACGTACCTACCCTTCATCATCTCCCCACCCCTACCCTGTGTTACACTATCAGGAGAAACATAATTTCGTTACCTTGAAAGAAATATTTTCTCCATTTCCGCAGATGTGCGAAGAAAATCTTTGTTCTCATCAGCGAAGCAATTAATTAAGAATAAATGAAAAAAAAGTTATGTCGATCATTCGTATTTTAAATCAGGGAGAGTTGTTCAAGTTATTACATCAAAAAATAATAGAATTAGAATGTCAGATGCAAGAATTTTAGTTTTGATTCTTAAAATTGTTTGGAAAAAATGATTTATTTTAAAAAAATTCTTAAAATTCAGTAAATTACGTTAGACTTTCAAAACACAAATTATTAGGGCAATAATTGTTTGTTTTATCCAATATTGATCGATTTTCCTTCCCTATGACCATCAGAAATGTTACTATGGGTAAATACGTGCAAAAAATGACCCAAAACGAAATAAAATATCAAATAACGCATTTCTCCATTAATTTTTTATATTCGGAAGAAGCATTCTTAGCATTCAATTTATTAGAAGTGCATTCAGTAATCATTGCGAATACATGTGTGCCAGATTTCATGGCTGACACAAACACAGACACTTCTTTTTATTATAGATGAAAGAAATAATCTAGACAATAGATGATTTATTCATGTTTTCTCTTCATTCTTAGTTTTAAGTTTAATTCTTTTGTAGTACAAGTACTTATTCAACAATTATTTTATATTAAATCCAGTGGCGGACAATGTGAGGGAATAGGCGAAAAAGTGTTTTGAGGGCCCAATCCCCTACCCATTATCGTAAATTTCCCGTCGATTTAACACTGCAATCGATGACGAAGAGATATTGAAGCCCTCTAGGGTCTTGAGGCACGAAGCAAGCGTCTCTAGGCAGCACCTACTAGATATACAGTAGAGCCTCTTGAATCCGAACTAATTGGGGTCGACCTCTGTTCAGATTCTGGGAAATTTGGATTATCCGAAAAATTCGTTAAAGTACTCTTGATATGCCAAAGCTATAGAACAGAGGTTCTCAAACTGTGGTACGCGTACCCCTGGGGATACGCGAACTCAAAGTCGGTAATCGTGGATACAAAAAAAACAAAACATAAGGATCTAAAACTGTTACAAAATTTTGTTTCCCCAAGTTCGTGTAAAAAATAAAAGTGATACTTGTGCAAGTCCTAAACCTACCTTCAAAATAAGTAAAAAAGAAAGCAGAAGGAAGTGTAATTTTTAGCTATCCTTATAAGTTATTTCGAAATTATTACAATGCTGATTTCATCTGTTTTAACGTTGAACTAATATTATTATAAAAATGAAATAAAATGTCAAATCAAAAATTAGTCCTGCAAATGTTATAAATTCCAGCCACTTGACTCTTAATCTTATGTAGGCCCTTAACATTATTGATGAAAATTTCTTTGTATAGACGGTTGGTTGGAGGGGGTGGTATGTGTAAATAAAATTACTAATCAAGGGGGAAAAAAGCTTGAGAACCCTTGCTATAGGATATTGACTATGGTCCTGTGAATGAATATGGAAGGAGCTAGCTGCGATTCGCATCGTCGAGCGGGTTTTAGTTCCTTACGTCAGAAGAAGATAACCGATTGTGTTTCTACTAATTAAAGGGAACATACGACTCTTAAACCTCGCAAAAATGGTGGAAAACTGTCAAATTTGATACATTATATCTCTGAAACAATGCAATTCAGAAAATCATATTTTCTAGAAAAGTATCTATTCTTTCTCTTATAGTATACACATTTTCAAACCTTCATATTGGTATGTATTTATTTGAGAGAGTAATAAATATGGATATAATTTTTGGAGAAAAATGAGACAGCCACCTTGCGCGCATAATTACGGATAAAATATTTATCCAAAAACAATATTTTGGGTATCTAAGTAATCCAAACAGTCTGTTTAAGAAAATGAACCACAATTTATTAACATTTAAATTTAAAATAAAAATTTAAAAAATAGTTTAAATTTCAACTTTTCTACCCCCCCCCAAAAAAAAACTTCTTTGGAGAAATATGCACAAAAATGTAGTTCAATTTGTAGAACATAGCAAAATAAATATTCTGTAAAAATTTTATGTAAAAATATTCAGTAGTTTTTGAGATATCGTGCGCACAATATCAAGAAACACATTTTGAGCACTTTGCAGATATGGCTTTATTCAATGTTTACATTGAAGAGCTGATTAACTTTCCTTCATAACTTTCATAATTATGGGAATTTTTTAACGCGGATTTTTTAAATTGTTCAGAAAAGACAGGAGAATAATATACATTATTTTCATAAATTAGAAAATTTTCGAGGTTCAACAGTCATATGTCCCCTTAAGATGCGGTATTCATTCTCAAATAGCAATTCAAATGTTTCTTTTAAGTTAGGAATAAACAGTAGCTTTGTTTCTGATTCGTCTTTGTTATTTCTCCTTCATTTTTTAATGAAAATTTTAAAGAAAATTTAAAAAAAGATGTTCGGATTATCCAAAATTTCGGATTCCTGGGGTTAGGATTCCCAAGGTTCTACTGTACTGGATTTAGGAGGTTTTGGTCAGCGCCTGTGCAAAAACCGCCACTGACCTAATCATAACTATGGTAATAATTTTTTAATAGGAAATAATTTATAATCACCAATGATTACAAAAAATTGTACAGCTATTAATTTAAGTCAGTATATCTTTTTCTTCGCTGTTAAAGGAAGACTAGTTCTTATTAATCATTTAAGTAATATTAATTTAGTGAAATGTATTTGGAAGTCTGTTATTTACTTTAACTTGGCATTAAAACGAGATTGCTTTAATTTAGTTTAGATATGCAGGTGGATGGGATAAAGCACTCATGTTTGTTGGATTTATTGCGGCACTCTGTGCTGGTACACTATACCCCACTCTCCAGATTGTGTTTGGAACTTTTCTGAATACTTTTGTTCAACATGCGACTGATAATACGACTGATCCAAATAAAAACCCGTAAGTTATTTGGTTGTAGTCTTTTTCTGAGATTTGCATATTTTCTGATTTGTTCATTAAAATTTTATACTGGATTAAATTTTATCTAATATTTTATAGCTCCTATTCCGAGGACTTCTTGCGTGAGATAGGTGAGCTGTGTCTGTATAGTGCTGGAATAGGTGTCGGCCTTCTTGTAATCAACTACATCATTCTAAGTACCTTTGGATTGAGCGCAGCAAATCAAGCTTATAAAATACGCTGTTTGTTTATGGCTTCAATGTTAAAACAGGATATTGCTTATTTTGACACTAAACAAACGGGAGATTTTGCTAGTGTTATGACTGGGTGAGTATTGACAACTATTTATTGTTATGAAATATAATTGTACTAGGGGACTCTGCCCCCTGCTCACTAACGCTCACCAACCCCCTAGAGGATTCCTGCATTTCTCTCAGGTTTCTACTTAAACCTTGTGCGCTTTGCTCGCTACAATGCGGACGCTGCGCGCACTGAAATGTAGGCTTAAACTAAATCGCTTTTATTTATTTGCATTTACTAATTGAAATCACTTGACCCATCAATTGTTGTAGATGTTGCCAAACAGTGTAGCTAAATAACGCGTTTTTTGGAAGCCGCACAAGAGAAATTTATATATAGATTTTGCATAAAAACAGCCTTTATTTATAATATTTTTTCAAATATTAAACTATTATTTAAATTATGGTTTCTTTAACTTTTCCAATTTGTAACCTTTTTCCGAGGTAGTAATTTTTCAGAAACCATTTTTAGCAATTGTTTTATTATCTTGTAGGAAAATGAGATGACAAAAAGAAAAATTAAATACCCAAATAAAGTATTAATCAAAAGAAAATAAAGAACAGATTTAGCTTTGCATAGTTATTTGGCGAATTTGAATTTTTTAATTAGGATGATTTTTTTGGTACATTCACTGAAGGATTTTACAGCAACTCTTAATATCAGAATTCTCAACGCCAAAACAATGATAATTACCCATGTGTTTTACCCATAGTACCCATAAGTCTTACCCATAGTACCCATGCCTAATGTCTAAGAAAACCTGTTTTAAATGATTAATTAATTGATTGAAAAAAGAAGTATTTAACTTCAGAATTTATTAAGTTAGTGCAATTATACATGATCTGCGTTATGTTATCTTTAAATCATATAGTTATATTGATTTCAATTATATGGTCATTATTTCTTATTTGAGAAATAAATTTCATAAAATATTTTTTTTATCTATGAAACATAATAAATTTCTTCTGTTTGAATAGTTTTATAATTTCTTACATTTGAAACTTTTTATGAGCAGTTTTTAATTTAAAAATAGAAACCTGCAAGAAATGTTCAGTTTTTAAGTTGGAAACAGGTGAATGCAGTTTTAAAGAGTAATGTATTTTCATTATTTTTAAATATTATAGTTTGGGACATTTTGTATTCATTTTATTTTTTCAATAGTCATTGTTTTTCACAAATTATATTCAATAAGGATTAGCATTAAATATGATTTTTGATTAATTTTATTTAATTATTTATTCAGTTTAGTACTAGATATTATTGCGCAAGCTATCCATTTTGTTACATTGTAAAGTGTGTAAAGTCAAAGATTGTTGGAAGTTAGAGAATGCTTTTACCTGTCAGAATAGCATTTACTCTTTTTGTAGTTTTCTTATTTGGAAATATTGGGATTCAATCAAACGTTAAATTCTAATTATATGGATTAAAATAAATCATGTAAAATTATTCTAATTAAAAAATATATAAAAGAATGCAAATTCTCTTCCCCGTCATCAACAACATGTTCTTAAAATTGGATAGATAATTAATTGAAACATTTTGTTTTGTATCCTTTATAAAATAAAATTCTCAGTTTTTTTTCTTAAACCATATAAATCCATGTATATGCAGTAGCGTAGCTAAAGGGGGCGGAAGAGGACGGACCACCCCTGGCGAAAACCGCAGACATGCAGGAAAACAATTTTATAACTAAGAAGTACAGCGGCATATTGTGTACATAAAAAATTAATAAATAATGAAATTAATTCGTGTTTTTCGTTCTTTGTCGGTAAATTGCCAGAATGTGAAAGAAAGCTTAGTGGTGAGCACACGATATCGAAACCCATCTGCAGAGATAGAGGGCGTCAAACGACGAATTTGCGTTACTAATAAAATGGTTTTTTCCTGAAATTTATTACTTTTATTTTAACTCAAAATAAACCTAGTTTTATTTAGTCTATCAAATAAACCTAATTTTATTTATAGCAAATAAACCTAGTTTTATTTAGTCTCGCAAATAAACCTAGCTTTATTTAGTTTCGCAAATAAACCTAGGTTTATTTGCCCTCTGTAACCTGTAGAGGAAGGGCAGCATGTCGCAAGTTCGCCCCGGGCGGCAAAAGTTCCAGCTACGCCACTGTGTATATGAGTTAATATTAGGCAAATTCACCTTTGCGGCGCAGTGTACCAGCTGATGGCGCACCTAATTTCACTTGCTTCTCAACCGTTAAATTCAACTATAAATGGAAAATAAACGGTTTCGGATAGGGCTAATAGGACTCCTTTTAGAATGCATATAGGAGCCTCATGAAATTTCGTTTCGGAATAGGAATTATTTGAGATAAAGTTTGGGAAAATTCCTTAACTCAGAGATAGGAAATTTTTTCATTTCTTTACGTTTACAATTTTAGCAAATTAACTCCAAAATTTTCCTCCAATATTCTTGAAGTTTTAATTTATGATTTTCTGTAAGATTCAACAATATTTTTTGAGTGTATCAAGATGGCTGAATCTAAGGGGGCTCTCATATCTTGGAATGAAGTAAAATTTCTTTTAAAGTTTTTTTGTAGGTTCTATGTCTAGACAATAAACTAAACCCACTCATTATGTTTTTTCATCATATTTTAACTAATTTAATGCCTTCCGCTGCAACGTGTTAAAATTTTGACTATTGATTAATTTTTAAAAATTGGATTTATATTTTTCAGTGATTTGAAAAAGATAGAAGATGGTATAGGTGAAAAAGTAGGAATTTGCACCAATTTGTTATCTACATGCATAATTTGTGTTATTGTTGGAACGTATTATGGTTGGAAATTAGCCCTGGTTACATTTTCGCTTACACCTGTTATGACAGTATCCCAAGCTCTTCTGTCAAAAGTAAAGTCGCATTTTTTTTCTGATTTTGCATTATCTTTATTGGAATACGGTATTTTTCTTTGAATTATACAAAATGCATTTTTCTAAATTAATTTATTGCATGATTTAGGCTTTCAAAAGTTCCTCACGATATCTGATTTGAAATGCACAAATTATATTTTTGATAATGTTTAAATGAAATGACATCAGAGAAGTAATCAAAATAATAAGCATTTAAAAATTATTTTCATAATTATTATTGCAAATGATTGATTATAGCAAATCTGTTTTTTTCATATTGCTCTGTAGTTGGTGACATTTTTTAAAAACTCATATTTAAAGATTTTAAAATGAAGCATTGCACAAACTAAATATATGATAAAGTATAGGAATATGAAAGTTGGAAGGCCTTTTTTTTTAAGGAAATGTAATAATTTTATATACAGACGGATTTG
>BGPR01033506.1:0-12912 GCA_013235015.1 Araneus ventricosus | reverse complement strand
ATTGTGTAAATAATTAATAAAATACATCACAACTTCGAAATTCAAATTAATAAATATAAATTAGAATCATGTCAGCTAAGCGAAGTTTTATGATTCTAATTAATTAATTCAAACATTCTTCATTTCTTACAGCTGCAATTTTGTAAAATTAAATCGATGCTTTCTCATAAATAATGTTTTAATCAGTCGTCATTATTTTAGCTTCTCACAAAATGGCAGTCCTAGTTCGAGAGTGTGCAGATCAGGTGTTAACTCAGCTGGATTGTATGCCAGGATGTGGATTAACTGGACCTGTCTTCTCGAAACTACCCTGACTAGTGATGTTCACCTGAACAAACGATACGAATGAGTCATATATGAATATAAGAAATGTATGAAAATGAAGAATGATACTTCCATTCCTTATTCCACTCCTTCACAAGGGAGCACTTCCTCATTATTATCATAATGTGAGGGTCTATCTTGATGAAATATCAGTGGATAGATTATTATATTGAAAAGCTTGCATTCGACTCCCTCTACCAACACTCACCGGATCTTACTCCGATGGATCTCTTTTTATAGTTTTCAGTTTTAACACTTTGATGAATATCTGGTATGTAATAGTCATTCAAATTGTGGGTTTAATTTTGGAACACCCTGCATTATAAAGCAAACGAAAACTTGAACGATTCAAGTGTGATTTCCGCGAATTAAATTGTGCAAATCTAGCATTTTTTATTGGTGCAATCCATTTCATTAAGATTTGCATATGGAATGAATTTAGTGAAATAATTTGAGTACGACTGTGGGAGGCCAGGTTGTTGGATCCAACAGCTCTTGGTCAGCAGGAACTAAGCACAATACACTTAACAATTGCTGCTGTCCAATGTCGTCCAACGTGATGTCGATAGCTTTGCTTTACGACCCATTTCGGAATGAGACGATGTTTTACTTTCGGCAAGTTTTCACACACATTTATGGGCGCCTAATAGAAAATTCGAAGTGTCTGATTCCTTTCTAATATAGTAAATGGCTGAAAGAGAGTACCAACTTTCAAAAAACACAGCAAGGAAAAAGGTTAAATTTCCTTCATATTTACCGTAATACTTCATTTTCATTACAGATCAACAAGAAGAAGAAAAAACCACTTTTTCCAAAGCAAAGTTGAGATACAATGCTGGATTTCTTTTCCAATATTATATATCTAAAGCTTTTTTGAGTTTTCATTTTGTTATAATTTATGAAAATTCTTAGATATTACCACAATATTTAAATTACCCACTAACCAAAAGCCATTATTGCAAAAAAACAAATAGAATAAACTTTAATTACAGATACTAGACGCCATTTTTGAAGACTGTTTGAATTTTCCAGCCATTAATGGACGAATCTTCCAATATTGCTTCGTTAGACGAAACTCTCAGTGTGAATCAATTAAAATTGAAGTCGCTTAAGAGATAATGATAGAAAAAAGAGACTTGTATCGGGCTCGCTGACCATTATCCCAGATGATGTGCATCATTATGGGCGCATCCCGATAAAATTCCAGCTTCTCATTATAAAACGAGGCAACTCGCCGTAATGGAAGTTGATTGCTTTATCGTTAGATCTCTTCGTTATTATGATTTTATGTGGAAACACGGAAGTGCTATGAATGTAAAGTCGATTCTGCTTCACTCAAAACCATAATTATAATAAACTAGCAAAAGCAGAATTGCTTTTCAGCAAGTTTCTCTACTTTTTTCTTTTCTATTTCGTTCCACCGAGATTTCATTTTTGGAAGATTACGCGAAGCATGCCATGCAAATTACACTGAAAAAAATGGCTAAATAAAAACAGATTATCCTGTTAAAATATACATTTTATGTAACTACGAATAAACGCAATCCGTTAGAGAATTCTACAGTTTTTTAAAAAATTCCCATATAATGCAAAACTGTGAAATTACAAAGAAAAAAGAAACTTTATCTATTTAATTCAGCTTTCAATAAAATTATAATAAATGGAATTTTTATTCTTCATTAAAACGCCAAAAATCCTCCTCCCTGACTATTTATATTATATAGATTATTATTTTCATCTGCATTCCACACAAAACGACTGAAGAATCTTTATGATTTTTTCCATATAATTATACAATCAGGTTGCAATACAATCATTCTTGATTTATTCATAAGAATTTTCTTTTTCCTTGATTTTTCTATTTTAATGAAATGTTTGGAAGTGAATGGATATATATCTCTAACTTATTTATAATTAATTTTCGGACCATGTTGTTAAATATTTGAAAAAACTCAAATTCAATTTTTCTACTAACTATCATTTAAAAATACGTGGTGGAAGAAATGCAATATTCCGTTAAGGGTAAAATAAGACACCTCTTTTTTTTTAAGCACTTTGATTTGTTTTAACTTATTTCTTGTTTAAAAGGTGAAATTTTGTAACCGAATCTTCCTCGTGTTTAGTGTTTTGATATATTTTAAACTTACGCGTGTCCTCGATATTGCGTGTCCAACAGTAATATTTACAGCGTTCAGCAGTTAACCGCTAAATTTTGATTTCGCATCCATATATGCACTTGACACTGAATTTAGGAAATAATTGAATTCAAGATTCTGTAATATTTATAATAAAAATTATACTTTAAAGGCTCAAATATAGAAAGCAATTAATATAAAATGTTAGAACTTCAACAAAAGTATGTTTTTTAAAATTGATTTTGTTACATTTTTTTAGATTTCTGCTGTCCACATATTTAATAACTCTCCATTTATGCTCCTTTATATTTAATTTTTGTGGACCTTTTCTTGCTTGCTATTGAAGTGATGATACATAATTATTAAGACAAAATTTCTTATAACTGTAATTGGTATAATCAATTTCCAGCGGCGTGATTATCAATAAGAGATAAAAGAAATATCAACAATAACTTTTTTTTAGAAATGAAATAAATATCTAATTAAGAAATTGTTGTTCAATTTTTAAAGCTTCTTTTTCAAACCTTTAACTTCTTTTTAGTGCTTAAAGTTACGGCGATTATATAATTTCAATAACATAGAGTTTTTCAAAGTTATTAACAATACCTCATTGGAAGAAGAGCTTCAGTGAAATACATTCATTCAGAGACTGAAATGTTCACAAAAATATCAATTCATTGCGTTAAATTAGTATTTTAGTAAGTTAGAGACGAACATTTCTGCTTATTGACTTTAAAGTACCTGATAAAAATCTTCAAAATTATAAAATTATTGTACTTCACACTTTAAAGAACTTGAAACTGAATATTTTCGGCAAGAATTAGCTTCGAAAAGTGGAATCTTTGCTTTCTTTTCCCTGTTCTCAAGTGAGCACTTATTCTCGGAGAATTATACTTTAAAGGCTCAATTATTAATTATTAATAATAACTAACTATACTAATTCTTATTATTATATTTGGAGATCAAGTGAGCATTTATTCTCGGAAAAGACTATGGAATATTTGAAAATGACCATGGTACCTGTTGACGCGTGTAACACAAACATCTGTGTTTAACTGTAACCTCAACGCCGTTTTGGCGGTTGTTTTTGTAAGAATTACACTCGTTCGGGACAGTCGGAAATCCTCATTCGGGAGCATCAACTTCACTAAACAACTAAAAATTCGACTGAATGAATTTTATTCGATAACCAGATTATTAAATTAAAAGGATCAAACAATACCCATTCGATTCTACTGGATTCCACCGAATATCGATCGCATATACAGGGTGTCCACACTTACCGTGATCAATAGCTAATTTCAAAGCCGTTCGAGATAGACATATAGTTCCAATTGGAAAAATGCTTTCAATGAAGGGGAAAATTAGAATGTATGTTTTTGAGTCACTAAATATATTTCTGAAAAATATGAATTCTAACTTTTTATACGGTCCCCCGGTCATATGAGTCAGATTTAGTAAAATATTCTTGACATTCTAAGATTGTATACAAAAAAAGTCCCACTCTTTTGCGACTAAAACTGAGCGAGTTATGGAGCTTCGAATTTCATGATTTTTAACCAATCAGCGGCCCCGTCCAGCGAGTGCTGTGCATTGATTGGTGGATCATCTTTAAAACGGCTGTTGAAATGGTGTAAAGTGGTCTAAGTTAGTGATATTCAAATCTTCATAACTCTGTCAGTTTTAGTCGCAGAAGAGTGGGACTTTTTTTGTTTAAAATATTAGAGTATCAAAAAAATTTAACTAAATATGACTAATAGGACCGAGGGACCGTATAAAAAGTAATATTTTCAGGAATATATTTATTCACTCAAAATACATATATTATAATTTTTCCCTTCCTTTAACCCTCTGAGTACTAAGAGTTCTCAAAATCTGAGTACAGTTGCATACGGAGGTTTGCTTACCAATTTATCTGTGGAATGGATTCGTCCGTTCGCCCGTTCCCCCTTTTCTCCTCACTACGGGCGGTGGGAGATATGAATGACAAGCCTTTCATCTCTAATCTCTCCCTAAGTGTCTTTTAATGACCACTCGACCAACTGTCTTCTCCCCCCTTTCGGAACAGCAACCGGCCGAAATCCGCCCCATTAGTATAGAAGTTGCATGGTCGGTTACGGCCGGCTTAGGAGTCAGAGTGTTAAAGCAGTTTGTCAATTGGAACTATATGTCTATCCCTAACAGTTTAGAAATTAGCTATTGATCACTATAAGTTTGGACACCCTGTATAATCTTGCTGAAAAATACCAATCTGGTATGTGGCAAGGGATCATCATGTCGTTTCAAGGCCGAAACGCTAATGTAAAATAAGGTAAAATAATAATAATAATGTAAAATAACGCTAATAAATTTCTCTCTTATGAAGAGTAAAAATTTGTCAATATTTAAATCAGTTTATCGAGCAATTAATTCATTACTAGATTGAAATGGATAAAAGAAAACCTCTAAGAATAGCATTTTGTTTTGCCAATAACGGAAAGCAAAACATTTTATAAGTTTTTGTAAACGAAATACAGAAAGAGAAATTTTTGAAATCGGCAAAGATTTTTACCTACAGCTTTTGATGAATCTCCACGTTTTAGACAGAACAGAACACTGCTTCATTCCACTGCGACTATAACCTTTCGGTTATTTAAACAGTGTGGGGGACATGAAGTGGAAGGGACATCGGAAGACACTCCTTAAGACGCGCATTATTTGTCTAGCAAATAATGGGCGAAGGCAGAGAGATGGAAAAGGTTACAAAAATACAAATCTAAAAATATGGGATAATATACAAGAAACTAAGGGGAGTACCATGTAAAACCATATACAAACAAAAACTGTAAAAAGGAAAGAAAAATGAGTATGAAATGTACAAATATCAACAAACAAGAGAGAAAAATAAAATAAAGAAACTATCCCCTAATCCCTAAAAGACCATTTTTATAATTATATTTGTCTGCCTGTGAACACGATAACTCAAAATACAAAAACCTAGTTTAGGAGTTCCCCAACCTTTATTCCCTCGCGTACTTCTTGATTAATCCTTATATTTTCACACCCCTACTGTGATGTCCCACCAACAACGACAACCATCTGTCTATGCAAAGCAGTTTTTCCTCAATAATATCAAGGGCTTATGTTAGCTTAAGAGTCAAATGACTCGAATTAATAACATTTGCAAGACTTATTTTTTATTTTACACTTTATTGCATTTTTACAATAGTATTAGTTCAACGCAAAAACAAATGAAATCAGTATTGTAATAATTTCGCATTAACTTATAAGAATGACTAAAAATTATACTCCGTAAGAATCATCTTTTCAAGAGGTATTGTTATTAAATAGCAAGTAACTTGGGGAAACAAAATTCTGTAACTTTTTAATTCCTTATGTTTTCTTGTTCCCGCCGCTACCAACTTTAATTTCGCCTACCCCAACTAGTCCTCCTCGTACCCCCAGGGGTGCGTGCACCACAGGTTGGGAACCTCTAATCTAGATGGATAGTTTGCTTTAAAACTGTAGATGAGAAATCTGGTTGTCTATCTTGCATGCATGGGAACTTTCTAACTGAAAAATGCAACGATCTAAAAAACTGAAATTTTGTAAATAGTTTCATCACAGAATAGTAGAAATGTATCAACTTTTGAACCAAATCCGTCAAAGGATTGGTTGGTTGTTCGTGAGGTATTTGAAAGGGATAAATCAAAAACGCAGCTCGCTAGAAAAAATGTCTAAATTAATGAATGGCCGACCAGAACCTATAGATATAACCTACTGTTTGGGAATATATATGAAAAATTTGATTATATTGATAATTTCTCATTATATCAATTTTTAAAAAATTTTAACAAGTACACTAAAGACCTGGATTTTTTTCGTATGTCTTTTAAGGTTTTCAAAAGTAATTATGTGTCACTTTTGAATTCTTAATTCTCCAGTCGGCAGGCATTGATATTGCTACGTTTAATGAAATTGTCAGGGCGAAAGAGAAGGTCCCTCTCAAAACCGTTAGGGTTTTGACTAAAGGATTGCCTTCCCCTTCTGTGGTTATTTCCGCGTTTGGATATACATTTACTCTATAAATCTAAAAAGTAGCAACTCAGAATGATCTGCGAATCTTATGCCAAGACCAGGGGACAACTGGACTTGATTTTACAGTGCTGAACGTAATACGAGTTGAAAGACTAGAGCTATTCAAGCTGGCCGTCCCCTGACCACAAACACTCCCTCTTATTATGTTGCCGCGTGACATCTGGGGGGGATTGGTAAACAAAAAATCTCGGAACTGACATATATAAGGGACTTTTCTGTTCCGAGAGAGTCTCGGGTCTTCCACTATGGGAGGAAAAAAGTTCGCGCAGATTTCTCGGGCTTTACCCCAGGAGGATTAATATGTTTAATGTTCTATGATTGATTTTGCAATTACTACTTTTAATTTTTTAGATTCAATGTACTTAATAAAGTACTTTAATGAATTTTCAATTTTTGTCCGTTGATGTGCAATTTATAGCATGCAACGCTGTACGTTGAAACTTTTTCTGTATTAGTTTTTGTAGTTTTCTTCTGTAAATAAATAAACGGCAAAATTGTAAATCTGTATCAAAATTTCTTGTTAATCAACGGATAGAAAAAAGAAAGAATTCATATTTGATTCCCTTCACTGCAATAAGAGCCTTATCCATCTGACTCCTAAGACGGCCATAACCAGCCATGCAACTTCTATACTAGTGGGGTGGATTTCGGCCGGTTACTGTTCCGAAAGCGGGGAGAAGGCAGTTGTGCGAGTGGTCATTAAGGGATCCCTTGGGGTTGAGATAAGAAATGAAAGGCCTTCCATTCACATCTTCCACCACCCGTTGTGAGAAGAAACCCCGTTGGAAACGGGGTAGACGAATCTATTTCACCTATCCATTAGTAAAGAAACCTCTGTTTACAACTGTACTCAGACTTTCAGAACCTTCAGTGGTCAGAGGGTTAACAAAGTTTCTCCATCTTTTGCAGAGTTGGGGGAGGGGAGGAGAGAGGAAACAGCTGTTTTCCTACTGACATTGTTTACAGTTGAGTAATGTACCTTCATAATCATGTTTTTTTTGTATTCTACGTAGCTGTTCGTAATCAGCAGACGTTCAATTAGTCTTAACTCTTTATAATGCTCTTTTATATATACTTATACCACTTATTAAAGATTTCTTCTGATTTCTCCATAAAGTATTGTAAAATGATGAATAGGATGATTGGATGCTTGGAATTCGATTGAGCTACAATAATAACCCCGAAAATCGTTAATTCTATAGTTTAATCATAATTAAATTCAAAAGTGGTAAGTATACTTACCACTGCCCATTCACGGCGTGAGTGTTTTTGTAACGACATCAAGTTCTAGCGCTTGTAATTAAATTTCAAGGCACTAGTACTTTTTCAGAAATTAATTAAGTTCGTATTCTGTGTCTAAAATATTTTATATTTAATTATCAGTATTTGCTATTGATTTTTTAAAATTTAAATTCAATTTTAATTTTTGAAACTCAACAAAAACTATTGACGCAATAGGAATTCTTTTAAATTCGAGATCCTCCTGTTAATGATTTTATGCATATTTCGACTTCATTTTTGGTGCGTTGACTATTTAAATTCTGTAGTTTATGATTTTTTTAGTTTATTTCTCAGCACAACAAGTGGTTAATATGTTATTAGTAAAATTATATTAGGTTGAAACTGTATTATTTTTATGCAATGTAGCGCTCCGCCTAGTCGTCCCATCAAATACAAAATGAACTTCAAAAATTTAATTTAATTAAACATTCAATTTCAATTCGAAGAAATTTCATGACTTTTTACTAAAACAATTACAGCAAGTTGGTATAAATTATCTAAAATTAAGTGGTAATTATAGTTACCAGTAAACATTCTAAGATATTTTTACCCTTATCGCTCACTGGCAAGTGTGCTTAACACTTTCAGTTTCACCTGAATGAACTCTGGTAAATATATCTACCACCCCTTATTTCATAAATTAATTGGTAAATCAGCAAAATTTTGATGTATTTGTATTCACAACATCAGTTTATCATAATATAAACCAAAACTATTTTATTTGGAGATGCCCGAGAGATATGTCGTATAAAGGGTTAAATTGTCTACACGATTCAATATTTACCGAATAATGATTTAAACGAATAATTAATGGCGGAACTTTAACTCTACAGCTTTAAGATCCAGTGTAAATTAATGCACTTCATCCTTTTGGATTTTAAACAGAAGATAATTTAAATCAAATTAAAGATTCATTTAGAATGAAATTGCATTTTATGTAACTCAAGGTTAGTCGCCATTAAGCATCCAATAAGTCAATTAAGTAACTCCCTGTATAAACTTCCAGCAGATTTCACCTCAAAGCTTTGCTTCTTTTCATAAAATCAAACATTCAACGCCTCTTTAGTTCTCATAATTAATTACTTTAAGTTTGTATTGAACAGTCGAAGGCTTGCAAATGATCTGGTGAGCTGAAAGAAAACTCGTCAGAGTTAAATTCATATTTTGAATTTTGTTTGAATAAGTTTAAAACCTCTTAATTCCCACTGTATTTCATATACGAGTCGTTCAGAAGCCAATACAGTTAAGTCCTTTTTTTGATATTTTCTGATTTTTATAATTTTTAATGAACTTTTTATGGACTTATTTTATTTTTTTTTACCTTAACCGCATTGTCTTCTGAACGACTCTTATATTAAAAATTAATTTCCCTTTTTTCCCTTTCTATGCAAAGCCAATGAAAAAATTCGTTCTTTTAAGTGAAATAGCAGCGCCAATTAATTCTTCAGGGGGAAACGGCGTCTCATCTGAGCGTAGATGGTACACGACATATGCAGCATCGTTTTTATAAGTTTTTTTCGCCGCAGTACTCGGTACAGTCAGAGTTCCCTCACAGTTTAATGGGCATACGAGAAAGTATTTCTTGAAAAAAAATGCATATAAAAGGCCACATCACGATACAAGCGCCGAATACAATGTTTGCTTGATTAAATAATCTGAAATTAACGCTACCGGCAGAAATATATATGGAAAACATACTAAGCATAAAATGGCGAGGAAAAAATTATAGACGAAAAAGTTATATATTGTTGCAAAAGGTCTCTCTGTGGTGTATGGTGAAAACAGTCCAACACGCAGGATAATGGAGAATGAAAGTTTATTTACAAATATGCAGGAAAACACGTAGCACAGGTACAGGAAACAATAGTCCTTGCACAGATTACCAATGTAAATATAGAACAATTCACAGATAATGACAGTTCAGCACTTTGATATCTAACAACACAAACAGTCAGCAAATAACTAGTAACGACAATAACAGCTAAGCTCACCAGCTGATTAGCTCACACAGCGGATAGAACTCCGAAGACGTTCACGCTTCAAAGCGAAGTAACCAGTCGATCAAAGACACTCCCGTGATCCAAACGCGGTCTTATATACTCTCCCCAGTAGGCCGTGACGTCACATAGAATTTTCAGGAAAAACCTGGATCTCGGCCCCTAATAGAAATATCGAGAAAAGGGTTGCATTTTCGGTTCGGCCCCTAATAGAAATATCGAGAAAAGGGTTGCATTTTCGGGAATAATCTATTTGTCGCCAAGGTCGCCAAATTTGTCGCCAAGTCGCCAAAATGGTCGTAAAGTTTGTCGCCAAGGTCATGCGTGCCATAAGAGTCGCTGAGGTCACTCCATGCTTCACCTTGTAAAACTCTCTTCCCAACCATAAGACTTGCATTGCTGGGAAGCCATGACTGTAACAATATGTAACTTATTGTACAATCTGATTGAAAAAAATACATTACGCAAAAGTTAGTTGGGTTTATTTCTATACTGAAATAGTTGAAACTATAAAATATAAGAAACTTAGTATATGAATGTCTCACTTGCCAAATAGAGTAACTCCATAAAACAAAAAGTAGAGAATTGAAATTCCTTTTAAATTATAAATACAAATAAACGTCGTAGACTGTATTACTGCAGATGCATCTTTTATCTAACGACATATAAAAATTATAAAATAGAATATCCTTGGAATAATCGCTACTATTGCTACAGTTTGTGCGGGATGAAGGGAGGTAATCAATTTGGCAAGACTTTAGCAAAAATGAATAATAACTGTTCTGTTACTGTTACAGTTATTATTATTATTACTTTATTTAAATTGATTCATCAGCAGTATAAATGAGGTCTTCTTCTTCAGCTGTATTTGAGCGCCCGTCATGTCGATTTGTCCTTAACTTTTTATAATAATCATGCTTAATGGGAGGAATGAATTTCAACATGTCCATCATATCTTTCCTTTTTTTCTCTTGTCACAGTTATTCTCTTCTTCTAGTTCTTCTATTCTTCTGTTGAATGCAATAAAGGCTGGTCTACATTTTTCAGACATAGTTTCTGCTACAGAATTTCTTATATTAATAACATTACATTCTGAATTTTCGTTAAAGTCACACTTGAATTGTATGAGCTAATTACTCGTTTCTGTAGCAGTTAGGCTGCAACTGATAAATTATTTTCCTTTTCTCTTATGAGACAACAACACTAAATAATTTACCGTTATTATCTCGTATTATATATGTCGGGAATAAATAACTTATTATTATTTAAACCCAAGAAGAAGAAGATGGATAGAACAGCGAATGACAACAACAACAGAAAAAGCGATACCTTTTACGACAATATAATTGCATTAAAAAGGTTTTGACTAAATTTTTATTGCGCAATAATGCAATTAGCAACGATTAACATTAGAGCATGGAGTTAATTATATTAGCTTCTGATATAAATTATTTATTATACAATGGCCAAAAAAGTTTTTTGTCATTTAGTGGTGTTAATCCTTATTATCAGAGAAATTTGTTTTGAATATACGAGGAGTGTCTTTTAAGTAAGGGCCGTTTTGTTGTATACACTATTAGTTGGCGCGCGCGCCGCAGCGAGTGCTTGCGTCGTGTCCCGGCATCCCTTGGGAACAACTGTGCTCAGTTGTTGCTGTGTAGGTCACCTGTACGGTCTGTTCTCTGTCTTTAAAATGTTCAAGATTATCGAATCCCCCCCCCGTGTGAGGTACGGCCAGCGATACGTTTTTTGTTGGCAAGAAACCTGTCTGCTGCAGACATTCACTGGAAGATTTGTGAAGTTTACGGAGCTACTGCCATGTGTGAAGGCAAAGTGCGTATGTGGGTCAGAGAGTTCAAAGCTGGCCGCGACAACATCCATGATGATTCCCGCTCGGGTCGCCCATCTGTGATAACGAACGATATGGTGGCTTCAATTGAAGCGAACATTCTTGAGAACAGACGCTTCACCATAAGCACTCTTCCAAACGACTCTCCTGAAGTGTCGAGGTCAGTGCTGTACAAGATTGACAATGATCCATGATCCAACAATCCATGACATTGAAAGGCCTCACACAGTAGCTCAGACTCGAGCTTTATTGGAATCTTTTGGCTAGGAAGTTTTGGACCCCTCCCTTACATCCCCGACCTTGCGCCGAGCGATTTTCATCTTTTCCGCCATCTCAAACATCATCTCGGCGGCAACCACTACAATGATGACGAAGACGTGAAAACAGCCGTGACTTCTTGGTTATCGGAGCAGGCGGCAAGTTTCTATGAAGAGGGTATTCAAAATCTAGTTGTAAGGTATGATAAGTGTTTAAACAAACTTGGCAACTTTGTTGAAAAATAGAGAAATGTATGTAGAATCTGAAAATAAATTTGGTTTTTGAAAATTTTCTTTTGTTTGGTTTTTATTTCCAAACGGCCCTTACTTAAAAAACACGCCTTGTAAACAGTTACGAGTCAATCAAATGCTTTGACACTAAAATTTGAAAAAATTTTTAAAGTGGAGTTAGTCGATTTGGCAAGTGAGGCACTCATATGTGACTGTGATGACATGTGACGCAGTTGGTTTTCGAAAGGAATCCAGAAAATGTTTCTTCACCGAGAAGAATAAACCGAAGTTGAGACGTTCCATTTTAGGCAGAACAGTTTCAACTTTTGACTGTTTGTCTCAACTTGAAAGAGTCCCAGGTATGCCCCGATTTTGTGTAAAATAATCGAATTATTCTATCATTATATACATTTAAGTATATCCTTAAAAATATTACTTAACTGTAAAAATATTTTAAAAATTAGCTTCTGAAGGTCTTTCTTTGTCAACTTGTGCTATACATAGAATATTATCAACCTAATATAACCATTGTGGATGAATTATGTAAGATATATTGTTAATGTTTATCACATGTTTTTTTTTATTTTTGGTAGTTTATGTTTTTCAATGTTTTGGATTTTTTTAAATCCTTTGTTAGGGATGGTATGCCTCTAATTTGGCACAGCTATCTCTCATATTGTATGTTTTTTCTTATTCACAATTGTTTAATCTTTAACTTTTATAATTGGATACCTGTAATAATGTAACTGAACGAAGTACAG
>BGPR01033505.1:0-16943 GCA_013235015.1 Araneus ventricosus | reverse complement strand
TTAACAGTTAACCCTTTGAGGCACAAGGAATTAATTTTTTTGAAATATGATGAAAAAACATCAGGAATGGGTTTGGTTTATTGTCTAGACACAGAATCTACAAAAAAATTTAAAAAAAAACTTTCTTCACTCCGAGGGGGGCACCCCCTCATATGAGAACCCCCTTAGAAACAGCCGCCTTGATACACTAAAAAAATATTGTTGATTCTTACAGAAAATCATAAATTAAAACTTCAAGAATATTGAAGGAAAATTTTAGAGTTATTTTGCTACAATTGTGAACGTCCTGAACTGAAAAAATTTCTTATCTCTCAGTTACGGAATTTTCCCAAACTTTATCTCTAATAATTCCTAATCCGAAATGAAATTTCATAAGGCTGGTATATGCATTCTAAAAGGAGTACTATTAACCCTATTCTAAACCTATCATTTTCCATTTATAGTTGAATTTAATGGTTGAGAAGCGAGTTAAATTAGATGTGTCATCAGCTGGCACACTGCGCCGCAAAAGGGTTAAAGGATTTTTTTAATTTATAGTGCATTGCAGGAAATGTCAAAAAGTTAGCTAAAAAAAGACTATATGATGCATAAAAAGTGGCACACAGCAATGAAAATTATGGGCATGAAAGGAAATTAAGCAGTTAAAAGAGGTGCTTCCAAAATCAAACCACAAACATTCGCTTGTTTTAGTTATTTACTTTGCTATAGGTGTCAACGAGGTTTCCAAAATTCTAATTGCATTTTTATCTCTAGATGAGAATATGAAAATTTACGTGATGAATTGGGGAACTGTTTTCACCTTTTGGCAAATTTCCACATTTCATTAAAGATTTGTGAGTAGCACATAAGTATTACTGGAAGTGGGAATATGTCATAAGCTACATTCAGAAATCACAATCAATAATTTCTAACAAATATGGCCCTCTTTATACTATAAATAGGTGAACTCAAAACTGCTTAGCATCATTAATAAAAGCTAATTACCCCCTAGCTTTTGGAAGTCTAATAATTTTCATTTTCATAAGCAACAGACTGCACTTAAATTTGTAAGGAATTAAAAATTGTGCACAGGAAGCTAATTTCTTTCTCTGTGATGAGAAGGATGTAAAATCATGACATAACTACAAAACACAAAATATCAGCCAATCTTTCGACAAGTAACTTTTAAATAACTATTATGATGCACAGCAAATATTTCCAATGAGGATTTTAATATGCATCAACAAAACTTGATGATTCGAAGTATGATGTCATTCAAATGATTTTCTTAAAATACTTCCTTCGCTTGGCTTTAAATTTAAAATGATGTAGTTCACAACGACATCGCGTTAAATATCACGCTTCCTGCATTATCATCATTAAAATTTACGACTCTTCTATATCTAAACGAGACTCTAAATAACATGTTATTCGTCTAATCTAACATGCAGAAAGCTGGAATTCATAATGAACACATTCTATGATCATTAGGAATTCACGCTTTTAGCTCTATATTTGCTGTCATCTAGAATTGCTTATTTCTCCCCAACAACAGATGATTGTTTATGAAAGTAATGATGAAACTAATTATTTATGTAGTATTAGCTAAAGGTTAGATATTTTATTTGAAACCCGTTATGAATGTGATAGATGATTGACAAACTTCATGAAAATTTCGGTATTTTATGAAAAATTTTCGCGGACTGGATATATTTTAAATTATTTTTTGTTAAAAAGTAATGCTGCCAGAATTTTTAAATATCAATTCATTCTTTAAATAAGAATAAGATTAAGAATAAAAACATGTTAAAGTTTGCTAGAACACGCACACAGATGTGTGCGCATATTCACACATTGTAAATTGTGAATTTTTCATAAATGTAGTTTTTTTTTTATTTAAGAATAGTTTTCAGTTCATAATTGTCTAAATTTGAAGATGCAAATTGGGACTAAATGACTTCAATAGAACATGATAAAGGAATGATTAGAAATTTTTGTCAGACATGCTTGAAGCTTTACAGAATATAAATGAACAAAATTAACTTCAATATTTTATGATTATAAAATTTTAAATTTGTCCTAATGTGGAATACAATAATCATTGGCCGTAAACATTATAACTACGCTATATTACTCTTACATTCTAATGATAATCAGTTTTTTTAACAAATAATATCATCGAAGCGAGAATTGTTTTCTACCCAAAATCAGCAGACACCTTATCGGTATAATCAATAATAAGTTAATTAAATAAATCACATTTTTTCAATGGAATCAATGACTTTAACTAGAATATATTTTGGAATATTTTAAGATAAAAAATAAGTAGGAAATTTCTAGAAATTTCGCCTTCATATTTGAAGTACATACCTTGTGTTAATAATAAACGTTTTTTATGGAAATACCTAAAAAATTAAAACCACCGGATCAAATGTTACTAAATTACAAAATGCAGGGTGTTCATAAATAACGTGAGATGTTTGAAGATTGGTTGTGAAAAATTAGTTCAGCCAAATTTGGTATAAATCAGATTCCGAATATGAGATTTTAGTTTATGCAAAAATTAGTTCCGATTTTCTCCACCAACTTAAATATTCCGTTGTATATACCCAAGTTAATTAGTTGAAAGAATTTCAGAAATCAGAATTTCCACTATTGATTTTCTTTGGTATCGGAAATACATCTGGTTCAATATACTGCCCTATATGTGTTTCAAAAAACTGCATTCTTTGCATTGCATGTTCTACCGCAGAAAGCAGGAGTTCAGCGTTGATTTCTTGGACTTGCAGTGATAAGGTATCCTTCATTTTTGTTAGATTATCATCGATCCCTTTGCAAACCAAACATTTAAGATCATCCCACAATAAAAAATCATAGGGAATGAGATCCTGGAAACACGGTGACCACCTAGAAAGAAATACTTGTCTGCGCAATGCTGCCGTAGAATTTGCCGAACATATAATGCAATGTGAAGAGATACTCCATCTTGCATGAATGAGGTAGACTTCAGGCCCCTGAGCTTTCTTACTTGTGGAATAACAAAATTTGGAAATATTATTCAATATCTCTGTGTAGTTGCAGAACAAGTGAATGGACCATTTGCACCGTTTAATTTAATCCCAAGGCGACTTTTTTCTTCTAACCCCTTTAAAACCGGACCTGTTTGGGAAGATACGACATGAATTGGACTTTCCCAATCTGGGTGGTGATTTACCCCACCACCCCACACCCAGCTATAACCTTCCCTTAAGGCCCATGGAAATGGGCTGTGGTTGGCAAGGATAATAGGACCCCATATCGCTCTTATTTTCGAAGCGATCTCGGAACCTCACCTCCCCTCAAAAGGAGCCAACCGCCACAGACCAGCCTTCGTAGCTGTTAAGAGGAAATTTTTAGACCGCCCGAGACCGCCTCGCTCCGTGTGAGAGGGTTAGAAATGTCAACCAGAATAAAGGAGATTGTGAATCCACAAATAACTGATATCTTTTGTGACTGCGAGGGTATCTTCTGAAACGTATAAGGATTCTATGACTCCCATATGCGAAAACTGTTAATACCCGGATGCAGCCAATGCTCACGTGACACCAAGTACGTGTAGAGGTAAGTCGCCAGATCACGAAGTTCCGTAGCCAAACTGTGATGTGCTCGTATTACCGTCTTGATGTTTTTGTCCTGTGTCTGTGTTGAATAAATGTTTGTTTGATAATCCCTGGTCTTATTCTTCCACCTGCGCCTCTGCCCACTCATTTAACCTAACAAAAACTGTGGGTATTCGCAATCCAGTGGAAATAGAATGTCCTTCAACATTACATAGAATAGTGTACATTAAAGCATCTTCAGCTAACATTCGAGGTATAACCTTCAGAGCAACGTTCCAGGCGGGTTTGTTCATCGCAGCTACGCACTTGTTGGAGAATCTAATCTTGTAAGAAAATCCAATACATTACTTAGGAATTTCCATATTGTGGCATATGGCATATCCAGTTGCCGCTCCATTTCATAACCACTCATGATTCCCTCTGTAGGATCACGTATAGAAGATGACACTGTCTTGTCACATGACGTTATCTTATCATTTTACACAACCAAGTGCAGAAAATACTCAACTTTGGTGGAAAAGAGTACTTTCAAGTAAACTATCAAGAATAAAAATAGCTAAACACATATCTTTCCTCACTGAAAATGAGAACCTCATAAAACAGCCACCGGACGCAACCAGTTCATCCGACTCTGACCCAGATTTTTCTCCTTCACCAAGACCTCAGACTTATGGACTTCGACCCTCTAGAGGCTCAATACCTAGAACCCTAATCAGTTATCCTACAAGTATATAGATGCAGCGAACTTTTGGGACCTGTCTTAAAATTGTTTTTGCTTCGCGAGTCTTCTGTTTCATATGTAAACACACATTTTTTCATCCTTTTCATAATTTTCACATGTATTTCGTCGATGTTAAAACACTGTATGTAACCATTTCTTTTTCTTCTTCTTCTTTTTTTTTTGTTGAATAAAGTTTCTACGCACACTCATCCAAACTGTAAACCGGAGATTTGTATCTCTGGAGTCAGGGGTGTGTCGTAATGTAAAGATGACACTGTCTCAACATGTTTACTAACACGTTTGAGTCCTCGTCCAGCCCATACTTGGAACACTTGAAGTTTTAACACATTAAGCCACATGTATCAACGATGCCAAAATAAAATTTGTAGGGTAAGTTGTGATTCTTAAAGTTAGTTATCTAGGCCACCCGGGTGTGAACTGCAATATTTCAGTTGGCAATGAAAATTTGAAATTTTTCTGCATAAATCAAAAGCCGATGACGAAATAGTATATAGACAGCATACTTCTGTAAAATGCTTCCGTGATTGCGAAGTTCATCTGCCTGATTCTAGCTGATGGTAGGAACATAATTATTAATTTTTCACATTAAAAACAATATAAATACTAATACATAGCAAAATTAAAGCAGTTTATATTATAGGTAAATCTCTAAATATCCTTCCGAAACGGGACTTTGACACAGAAACAAGAAACTGCTTACATTTCTTGCCAAGTCATTCGTATATATTATCTGTGATTTATTTTTTCTATTATTTGGTTTTATTTATTTTGCGTATTTTATTATCTGTGTTATCTTTTCCTATCTTCCATCATTAGCAATAAACCCAACCATCTCACAAGAGGGGTTACAAAAGGACTTTTAACACCACAGTATACCCGAACTTGGAGTCAGGACTGCTCCTTGTCGGTTGGGTAGGTATACGTGAACATTTATTGAAAGAAAGGCTAAAAAAATTGCAAACTTATATAACTAAAAACAAACGTAATACATTGTTGGTTAAAAGTTTCAGCCTCCCAATAGAACATGATGCTGTTGCTGCAATTGTTTACTAAATTATTACTTACAAAGGGATTACGAGAACGTATTACTAAGCTAAAATTGAAATTAAAAATTGTCGCTTTATAAGAAAAGAAGTGGAAAAGTAAAAAATTATTCATTTATTCTTGCTGGATCACGGAAGTTTGAGACTTCGTTTGTCTAGTTGAAGGAGAAAAATTTCTGAATCCGAGCAGGAGTCTACTCCTGATTTTATATTTTGGTTGTATTGAGTTTTTATAAAGCTTTCATTTTCTAGTAAGAAAGAGACTAAGTTGATGATTTTGAGTCTTGAAAGCTTGTTAAGAATATTTCTCCTCCAGATACCAGGTGGTAAGAAAACCAATTGATTTGCTACACGAGGTGGAAGAAATCCATATATATTAGTTGAAAGATGTTTATTAAAATGTATTATTAGAAAGATGTTTCTTCTTATGCATTAATAGAATAATATTCAGAAAAAATATATTTATTGATGTAGCATCTGTACTGTAATGAAAAGTTCAAAATTATGTGAAGACTTAAAAATAAAGTTTAGTGTTTGAAAGGCAGCCAGTCGGCAGGATATGTTCTGCTGTATGTTTATTACCGGACAGAATATATAAAGCTGTAAATGAGGATGGCGATTCTGTAGAATCAAAACGTCTTTAATTTTTATCTACTTTCCATAATCTACAATAAAACCCTAATACCCTATCTGGATATTAAAAAGAGTCCTTTAGATTTTAAGTAAATGTAAAACAAATTGTTTGAATAATTCAAAACTATCTTTACTTAAATTAAAGATAAACATAGAAGGCAATTTTGACATTTCAAATGTTCTAAACGTTCTTATAAACATATATTCAACATGTTGATGCAATTTCTTATGTCTGTGTTACGGCTATGAATCAATTACAAAGACCAATTGCACTACTGGAAATTAATTTTCTTCAGAATGGAGGACTGGGCTCGAATAGTAGTTGACAAAAAAGCAATAGAAATTACTGAGACAACGCTCAAGTTCTGTACATGTCTTAATCCACAAAATATGCCCAAGGGTATCCACAAAAACGGCAAAAAGTCCCACAAAAACGGAAGTGTGCACGTCAAATCTTTCGCTTCTTCCACTTAGATGTTTTTTTCAATAAATTCAGATATGGCTAGAGGCTCAGCTTATTCTTCCTCAGCATTCTCGTTTTTCTAGTGACGATGGAGTAATTAAGTTAAGATCCATTAAGTGCAAAGTAATAATCTCTTCAGAGATTGTGGATTTACTTTTTTTATGGTTGATATAGGGTTTTTCTTTCGCTATTTTTTCATGGCTGAATGACAGTAATTTAATTTTAAGGAATTTCTAGGATACTACAGAGGGAGATTTTTTTTAATTCAATTGAATTGTATTTTGTTTAAATTATCAAGTATTTTTTTTTCTTTTATCCTGCTTCAGCCCTTTGTAAAATATATGATTAAAATGCAATATGTCTAAATAGTAATAATCTCTTCAGAGATTGTGGATGTATTTTTTGGGGGTTGATATAGGCGTTTTTCTTTCGCTATTTCTTCATGACTGAATGACAGTAATTTAATTTTAAGGAATTTATAGGATACTACAGAGAGAGATTTTTTAATTCAATTGAATTTTATTTTGTTTAAATTATGAAGTATTTTTTTCTTTTATCCTGCTTCAGCCCTTTGTAAAATATATGATTAAAATGCAATATGTCTAAATAGTAATAATCTCTTCATAGGTTGTGGATGTACTTTTTTGGGGTTGATATAGGCGTTTTTCTTTAGCTATTTTTTCATGGCTGAATAACAGTAATTTAATTTCAAGGAATTTCTATGATACTGCAGAGAGAGACTTTTTTTAATTCAATTGAATTGTATTTTGTTTAAATTATCGAGTATTTTTTTCTTTTATCCTGCTTCAGATCTTGATAAAATTTATGATTAAAATGCAATCTTTAAATTTCATTTCAGAGAATTAAATCAGATGTGAAGAAATTAAATTTTCTAGTTCTGTTCTGCTTACTTAAATTAATGAATAAGTGAAAAGATATGAAGTTAATTTCCTACAAAATTAAAACTTTTTATATTAATTATTGAAATTTTTACTTAGGTATTTGAAGCACTTTTTCGTCTAGCTTAACGGAAGTCACAAAAAATATTTATTAATAAATCAGAAAACCAAATAGAAAATATTAATCCAACTCCTTGTAAATTTGCAGTAAAATATTTCATAGATACAAATGTTAATTGGAGAACTTTCCTTTTTGTGCTTGCTTGGATTTAAATACATTTTATTATATACGTATGCTTATCTTTTACATATGCGTATGGTTTTTCCCTACTTAAGCTTATTTTAATAGATACAATAAAAAAAAATCTGAGTTTCAATGCTTTAACTGATTCGCCCTAGCCTCAAATTTGTGTTGAATTACCATTTTTCTCGACTTTCAAACTAAAATAAAATCAGTCATAGGCATAATGATTCGATATAAGTATTTCGCGGAGTTCTTAAACATCTATTGTATTCTCTGGATATTTTAACTGAATTTAACCAACAGCACATTCCCAAAACTACATGAGTCATTTAATTAAATAGTTCAGAAAGCAGAGGTCAGTCAAAGGTTATAGATTTCAAAAAATAAATATAAGAAAGGAGGAGTTCGGATCCGCGCCGCAGATTTTTCATTGAAACGTCGGGATAAAATCATAAAACAAGTATTTCTTATTAATATGTTATTCAATTATCAATCTCTTTAATACAATATTTACAAAGAGTAGTATAATGGTTACAGAATAGATAAATCACCAGCTACAACAGACCCTTACTACATGCCATAAACTTCTGATTTATCTATTCTGTAACCATTATACTACTCTGTGTAAATATTGTATTAAAGTGATTGATAATTAAATTTCACGATTTAAGATTTTCACGAAAAATCTACGGCGCGGACCCGAACTGACACTTTCTTATGTTTTATTTAGAATAGCTTTCGATGGCGCCATCTGTTGGCAGTATATAGAATTGCATTTCGTGTATGCGCAGTAAAACATTATTTGCTACAAATGCTCATATTTAACGTAATATTCAAATTTTTGAATTAAAATTTTAATACTATGTTTCATTTATGTATTTTCAAGTATTCTGTAAGTTTCGTACAATTCGAAAGAAAACTCTGCATGTTATAATCAAAAAACAAACGGTGTTTGAAATTTTCAATTTAATACTGATTTTTACTTATATTCTGATAAATATTTTTATTGTCTCACTTTGGGTCCTCGAACTCTTTAAAATGAAACCAGAATGAACCTCCTAGCTAAACGACTTTCTACGCTACACTTATTTATATCCTTACATAAAGCTAATTCATAACATTCACGCGCATGCGCCTACACTAGTACGATGATCTCACAGGCAAAACAAATACTATGCGACAAACTCTCACAGATATGATCTATCCGTTGTGGGGTCAACCATTCTTTTCGCATTATTAGTCTCGTAGTTATTAGTGATTCAAATCTGGCGGTATTTTGTGACACAAGAAAGTGAGACCGACTATCACTGTACCGAACGGAAAGACGTTTTCACGTCAAAAAGAAATGATTTTTAAATTAAAGCAATCGTTCACAGTTAATTTGTCTCAATCCCTTATAAAATTGAATTGTTCCCAACAGTCATCCTCCAGTGAGAACCTAACCAGAACTTTAGATGCTCAGATGAGACTTAAAAAATATTGATTTTTGATCTGTACGTTTTGAGCCTTACTATTTTACATGACGATCAGAGTTATTTCTATCGTTAAACTTCAGTATTTAACTCCCATTGTTGTAAGCGTTTGAATATCTTAAATTCAAAATAGGCTATAGCCCCTACATCTCAGTTTTATTTGTTTTCAACAGATCCAACAAACATTAATTCACTTTAAAATCTCAGTGATAAAGAAATCCAATGGGTGAAATTCCAACACACTTCATAATAGAACTGAAAACAAGGTATGAAATTGCTCAGTAATAACAGTACGATTTTATATTAGCCCGTTAGATTAAGGAAATGTGCTTTCCTTAATATTTTCTTAATTTAATTAATTTGGAAACTTACGATTTTTCGACATGACAATTTTATCAACAGGAATGCCAGTCGAATTTTCTTGAATCATTTAACCCGGGTGGACGAAGAGTAACCGAAGACCCTCAAAGGGGTGCACGACACCCCAATTCGTTATTTCTCTATTTAAGCAAAACTAGAAACATTTTTATGCTATATCGGCCCCAAATTATTCATGCAAAAAGTTCTAGTTAATCAAGAACACATTTTTAAATGAAAAATTTAGTAAATAATACATTATATTATTCTAAGCATTGCGAACACATAAGAAAAGTTTATTTCTTACATACAATGTTTTTAATATTTTTGTGAGTGAAGAATCGTCAATATAATAATCGTTATACAATCTGGATAGAGAAAAATACGACTTCTAATTTTCTTACGTACACAGGAAACCATTTTTTAGAAATCCAAATAAGAATTCAGCGTGGCTTTATTTTTAGATCCAATAAATTTAGGGCATAATAGAATTTATTTTTCAGAATATTTTCTGCAATTTTAAACTTTTCCTCCATTAGTTTTTGTAAAAGTGGATAAGGCTTTCACTACAGTTACATTACGTCCAAAATAATATAACTTTCGCATCAATCTCTTGACATTTTACTTACACTATTATCTAGTTTGAAAGTCTTGTACCCGAAAATATCTCCATTTTAGAAATATAGAATGTTCTTCAATCCACTTATTTCCGGAATAAACCTTTAATAGCGAGACAACATTATTTTCCTGTCCTTAATACGATCACTCAGGTGAACAAAAAGACCTGACGAGAGGACGCGCAAGGGAGTTTTTCACACCAATTATGATGAATTCCAATAAATAAATAATTAATTTTTCTTAAAACACGTTCCGTCTGTTGAATGAGACCTTAAAGGAAAACAGCAAATAATGGGATGCGTGTATTTTTCACATTTTATGGGGAGTGGAGTGTCTGACACACCCTTGAACGGACTCGCTGGTTAAAATCTTTGAAGATAATTTTATTTATTTACGTTCTAAAAGATTCGATTTGATATGCTAGAAAAATGGGAACAACTTTTGTTCATTATACCAGGAGAAAAAGCAAAATAAATTATGAAAAAACACTAAAAAAATTATTACAAACACTTGGTAGCATTTTTGTGCAAAATTCATAACTTACTGCATTGCAACAATTTTTGACTGTCTGCTGTTTTATTAAAAAAGCAATATTTAAATGAGGGCATGGGACTATGTTGATGATTGTTGCAAATCTCTTTCTGCGCAATGGAACAAGAAACTGGCTCATCTATAAAACATAATCTGAGTCTGAAATAAAGAATGGAAGATTATATATACCCATTTTTTATTTCTCATTATAATGATAAGCCCAGCCCGTGCAAACAGTTATAGGTTTTGCTCATTTCATTTCAATGTTTCTCGTTTGAACTCTCAAATTTTTCTACTGATAAATAAATTCTTAAACTGATGGGGAAAATGATGATTCATTTAATATGTAATCCAATTGTACTGGCTGTTTATAATTAAACTTTCCTTATCCACTGAACTGCTGGGAAAATATGTTCATAAGAATGCCAAATCTCGATGGAAGGTCTTTTAAAATATGAGAAAATGAATGATATATTCAAAAAAGTTAAATAGTTAAGAAGAAAGTAAATGCCTGAATAGAATGACGAGTTATAACCTTAGAATTCTACTTTCTTTACTCTTTATGCAATAAATAAATTAATTAATTGATGCTTAGGGTAATTATTATCTTTTGCGCTTCAACACTACTTACAAATAGTATTCAAGATGCATTACGCCGCGAGTGAATTACTACATAATTATTATATCACTAGAAAAGCACCCGTCAAATTGCTTCTTCATTCGAGTGATTTCCTGTTTATATAGATATATATGAGAGAGAAATGTTTAACATCGATTGAAAACAAATAAAAAAAATGTTTTATGACAGGAAATATTTTTTTTATTATTATTACATATTTCTTATTTTATTATTATTTTTATATTATTCTCTCTTATCTTATATTATCTTATATTATTATTACATATCGTATTATTTACATATTTCTTTATTCAAAAAACCTCTTGGTAAACAACATTCCGTGTGAAGTATTTTTCGTTGTTAGCAATTTTCATCAATTTTCAAATCAATTATCATCACGATTGCAATAAATAATCAGATACATCGTGGCGTCCAAAATTGATTTGAAATATATGATTAATATAATTTAAAATTTCTCGGGAACTATTGATCATAGCGAGATAAATTTTACATCAATCGATAGAAAATTTTGTTTCACTATTTTAGAGTTATTGAATTTGAAATTAGAACGACAATTACTTTTTTAAAGTCAAAATGACTGAAATTTAGGTGCTCTAACAATGAATGCTGTTTAACGTCTCGCAGTGCTATGGCGCGAATTTTATTGTTGGTGATGTCAGTTATCGCATCAGTGAGAGACAGATATGGGCTATTATATTGGCAATTATATCGACATTTTTTTGTTTTTACTAGGTAAGTTTAGCCTATATTAATCTATCCTTAATTTTCGTTTTTTTTAAATCGTGCCATCCCGACTTGGCGTTCCTATGACCCTTGGGGTTTTTTTAATGTTTTGAATAGGGATACTTTGATTTTAATCACCTGATACGTTAAAAGAAAAGGAAACTTAGAATGGTTCATTTACTGCAAACAGACTTTTCTGCTAGAAATAGTCATTTTTCATCTCCAAAATTCCATTGCTTGGAGCATATCACTCATGTATTTAATTCCGAAAAAAAAGGTGGAAATATATCCTTTCCGGTCGATTTTTAGTGACGTAAAAGAGATAAAATACGTGGAAAGTGAAAAAGAAAGTACGTCCATAGATCCCAGCTAACACTCTCCGATACAGACATCTAATTTTAACGAGGTTTCTCATCCAAGGCACGTCCAGTCGTTTATTGAAAACTTATAAACATCCCACTTCCCTTAAGGGCACAAAAAAGGTGAGAACGAGAAACTTTGGCTTACAGAAATCGTCTGTTGGTTATACGTTAACATCACGTAACCATACACCTTCTCTTACCCCTTCTCCTCACATTCCATGGCTTCCTTTTTGGAATCATCTTCAAAAGGGAGGATGATGGAGAGGGGTCGGGGTAGAAGAGGAGGGGGTGCTTGTAACTCCCTTTCATCTCCACTGCCTTACGTACTGTATCCGTCTCACCGGATACTTTCCCCCTCCCCTTTCTTATTGCAGTGGTCAAGGTAAATGGACCACAGGGAAGGATGTGACTGGGCATCTGAATTTGTTCATTATTTCTTCCCTTTCTGATTGTTGCTGCCCAGTGAGGATCGGTTTGTAGATTCGATGTAGTGGAAGGCTTCTCTACTATGAGGGACCGGAGTAATATTGGAAAGCTATTTAGTTGTAGGTTTCTTTTTCCTCCTTATCCCAACAATGTGCAATTTATTTTAAATTATTAATTATGTAATATATTTTTCTATCTAGTATGTAATCCCATATAAATTCATATAATTATAAATGAATATTTTTTCCAGCTTTGTACACTGAAGAGCCAGAAAAACTGGTACAGGCGTGCATATGCAAGTAACGGAGATATGCATCCAATCATCGTAACCCGATGAGGTCGGCAACGCCTATATAAGACAACGGATGTCTGACAAATGTATTAGATCGGTTGCTACTGTGAAATGGCATGTTTTCAAGATTTAAGTGACTTTGAACGTGGTGTTATAGTCGGCGCACGAGAGATGGGACATAGCATCTCCGAAATAGCGATGAAATTTGGATTTTCCCTTACGACCATTTCACGAGTGTACCGTGAATATCGGGTATCCGGTAAAACATCAAATTTCCGCCATCGGTGCGGCCGGAAAAAAGACCTTGGGAAAACTGGACCAGTGACGTCAGACGATAATCCTTAAACGAGACAGACGTACAATACTTCCTCAAATTGCCGCGGATTTCAATGATGGGGCATCTACAAGTGTCAGCGTGTGAACTGTTCAAAGGACCGTCATTAATATGGGCTCTCAGAGCCGAAGGCCCACTCGTGTACCGTTGTTTACTGCACTGCACAAAGCTTTACTTCTCTCCTGGTCCCGGCAACACTACCATTGGGCTGTTGATGACTAGAAACACGTTACCTGGTCTGACGAGTCTCGTTTCCAATTGTATCGGACGGATGCACGTGTAGGAGTATGGAGACAACATTATTAATCCATAGACCCTGTTTGTCAACATGGGACTATTCAAACTGGTGGAGCCTCTGTGATGGTATTGGACATGTGCAGTTGGCGTGATATGGGACCTTCTAAATCCCCAGAGATGAACATTATTGAAGATGCTGCTACAAGCTGTTGAGAAGAGATCTCCACCACCTTGCACTCCTATGGATTTGTTGACTTCTCATGCAGGATTCACGGTGCGAATTTCCTCCAGGATACCTTCAGACACCAGTCGAGTCCACGCCACGTCGTTTTGCGTCACTTCTGCGAGCTCGTGGGGCCCTACACGATATTAAAAGGTGTACCAGTTATTCTGGCTCTTCAGTGTAACAATTAGATTGAAGTTAGTCCCACACCTTTTCCAATTGTCTCTTTTAATTTCGATCATCTTTCCTCATTTTGAATTTTAATTAATGTTTCTCCCTTTTGAAAATACTTCACATAAAAAAATCCCTATGCGTTTAGTGCGAATTAGTTGTTGCTTGTAATACGTTTTTGGTTGTTTTGCATTTGTTTAACAATAAATCAAAGGTGGTGAACCTGCGAACTTAAGGCTACATGTGACCTTCTTGAGTTTCTGATGCTGCCTTACCCGTTATTTAGAATTTCCATTGAAATATGTAATTATCTGTAATATAATGATAATTACAGAACAATGACCCTTAAAATCCAGCACGTGTGGCCTTCTGCCCAACTGAGGCCTTTAATGCAAAAAAAGAAGCCATCCCCACCCCTGCACTAAGGGATGCACCAAATGACTTTCTTTCACCTTACTATGGTATCGACTTCTGGATTTTACTTAAATTATACAAACTTCACATAAGATTCAGCACTAAATTATGCAATCTATTTCAATTCCGTAGTTCTTATAACAGTCCTTTTAAAGTCTCATTCTGTGTGTGTTAACCAGGGTGCGCGCTACGAAGAGAAACACGAAGATGCGCAAGGGGGTGTGAGACACCCCAATTGGTTATTTCGCTATTTAAGCTTAACTAGCAAACTTTTTATGCTAAATCTGCTCCAAATGATTCGTGCAAATAATTCTCTTTATACATGAATAAATTTTCAGACGAAAAATTCAGTAAATAATACATTATACTATTCAAACCATTGCGAACGCATAAGAAAAGTATATTTCTTACACACACATTTTCAACATCCTTTATAGTAAAGAATCATCAATATTATAATCATTATACAATTTGGATAGAAAAATACTGATTCTACTTTTTTTAAGGTACAGAGGAAACCATATTTTTAGTATCTAAATATCAATTCTGGTGGGCTTTTACCTTTAGCTCCAATAAATGTAGGACGCGCTTTTATTTTTCAGAATAGTTTCTACAATTTTAATCTTTTCCTCCAATAATTTTTGTGAAAGTGGATAAGACATGTAGCAGCTGAATATAGTTACATTACGTATAGATGATACTTTTGCATCAATCTCTTGAGATTTTTACTTGCACTATTATCCAGTTTCGAAGTCTTGTATCCGCAAAAATCTCCATTTTAAAAATAAAGAATATTTTCAAATCCATATTTTTCCTCAATAAAACTTAAATAGCGAGAAAAAATTATTTTCCTGTCCCTAATACGATCACTCATTTGAACAAAGAAACTTAACGCGAGGACGCGCAAGGGGGTGTTCGACACCCCATAAGTTCATTTCCGATAAAAAAAAATAAATAAATGATATTTTCTTGCAACACACTTCGTCTGTTGAAGGTGGCCTTAAAGGTAGATAGCAGGGATTTGACTCATTGCAACTAAATAGAAGTGGGTATTTTTCACATTTTACGTGGCGTGGGGTGTCGGACACCCCTTTGCCCGCCCTCGCGGGTTAAAAAGGAAAATAAAGAATATAAGGCATGTACAAAGCTCTCATTTAACTTTAACTGAATCCCTTTATTTATTTTGCATTTGTCGAAAACATTATTGAAACTCTTAATGCAGAATAGCTAAAAGTTCAATATGGATTTGCTTTGAAGAAAATCTTTGCTAACAATGTACATTGTTCGTACATAATTTGTTTTATAAATATGCTATAAAAGGTTTTAATAGTCATCTTGACGAAATTAGCTTCTGTGTATTATAATACGAGTAAATAAGTTCATTGCAACAAATATACTTCAATTAGTTATTATATTATATTAGTTGCTGTGCATTCTAATAGATAAGCTCATCGTAACAAATAAATGCGAGGACTACAATTTATTTTAGAAGAATTTAACAAAACTGCTAAGTCAATGCTCTGCAACCTTCCTAAACCAGATTATTCCCCTTTATATAATCCAGTGTAATGTTTATATATAGAAATATGCCACATATGTATGAAACGAAGGTTACAACAGCAATTCTTTTCATATGAAACGCAGCGTGCAATCTTCTAAGATTAGTTATTTCATTCATTTCGAAATTTATTATAAAAATAAGATAAAACCATGAAGAATTTTACTAAATAAGAGAATAATAAAACTTCTAGACATTCATCATGCGTACTTATCTATAATATCGACGTCGCTCAGTCTACGGTCATTATGTCAAAAACTATAGTTTCAAGATATGGCCAGTTTAAACTTAATTCAATTTGACGTCGTTATGATATGTAAAAATTATTTTACAGATTTCTAGCTCCTAACGGTTGATTTACTTCTATTTAGGTAACATTTTTCTATCAAGAAATTATGAATTGCAATTTCTAATCAGCCAAACGATTTTTGTGGACTTAGAGGGACTTCTGCCTGAAATATGACGATATGTGAAATAAGAATTTTTAAAATATGATGATGGATACCTTTTACTTTAATCTTTGCTAATTTTAAAAATAAATGCTGAAAAGTCAAGTCATTGGGAAGAAGGCAGGTAATGCAATAAACACCTAGAATGTTCAAAAAATTCGTCTCAAGTAGGCAACACACTAAAAAGAATTTCTAAAAATAAAAACCTTTGTTGTATGAAACAGCTGATACATTTTTACCCGAGAAATATCATCCATCAACTACAACTATTCCTAACTTTTTTATTTACCTTTAACAAACTAATCGATTAATAGTGAAGAAATAATTTTACACATTTTTCTACTTCTCACCGGTGGGAGAAATCTCAACAGAAATATCTGTGATTAATGGAAGAATGGATCATACTTTCCATAAATTTGATATTTTTTTCCCTCTCCGCTAGTCATTTTTTACCCATTTTAAGGGCTTGAAATATTCATTCCATTGCTTTCGGTAGCCATAACAGGAGGACGCTGTGGGATTTGAGATCATTAT
>BGPR01033504.1:0-16943 GCA_013235015.1 Araneus ventricosus | reverse complement strand
TTAACAGTTAACCCTTTGAGGCACAAGGAATTAATTTTTTTGAAATATGATGAAAAAACATCAGGAATGGGTTTGGTTTATTGTCTAGACACAGAATCTACAAAAAAATTTAAAAAAAAACTTTCTTCACTCCGAGGGGGGCACCCCCTCATATGAGAACCCCCTTAGAAACAGCCGCCTTGATACACTAAAAAAATATTGTTGATTCTTACAGAAAATCATAAATTAAAACTTCAAGAATATTGAAGGAAAATTTTAGAGTTATTTTGCTACAATTGTGAACGTCCTGAACTGAAAAAATTTCTTATCTCTCAGTTACGGAATTTTCCCAAACTTTATCTCTAATAATTCCTAATCCGAAATGAAATTTCATAAGGCTGGTATATGCATTCTAAAAGGAGTACTATTAACCCTATTCTAAACCTATCATTTTCCATTTATAGTTGAATTTAATGGTTGAGAAGCGAGTTAAATTAGATGTGTCATCAGCTGGCACACTGCGCCGCAAAAGGGTTAAAGGATTTTTTTAATTTATAGTGCATTGCAGGAAATGTCAAAAAGTTAGCTAAAAAAAGACTATATGATGCATAAAAAGTGGCACACAGCAATGAAAATTATGGGCATGAAAGGAAATTAAGCAGTTAAAAGAGGTGCTTCCAAAATCAAACCACAAACATTCGCTTGTTTTAGTTATTTACTTTGCTATAGGTGTCAACGAGGTTTCCAAAATTCTAATTGCATTTTTATCTCTAGATGAGAATATGAAAATTTACGTGATGAATTGGGGAACTGTTTTCACCTTTTGGCAAATTTCCACATTTCATTAAAGATTTGTGAGTAGCACATAAGTATTACTGGAAGTGGGAATATGTCATAAGCTACATTCAGAAATCACAATCAATAATTTCTAACAAATATGGCCCTCTTTATACTATAAATAGGTGAACTCAAAACTGCTTAGCATCATTAATAAAAGCTAATTACCCCCTAGCTTTTGGAAGTCTAATAATTTTCATTTTCATAAGCAACAGACTGCACTTAAATTTGTAAGGAATTAAAAATTGTGCACAGGAAGCTAATTTCTTTCTCTGTGATGAGAAGGATGTAAAATCATGACATAACTACAAAACACAAAATATCAGCCAATCTTTCGACAAGTAACTTTTAAATAACTATTATGATGCACAGCAAATATTTCCAATGAGGATTTTAATATGCATCAACAAAACTTGATGATTCGAAGTATGATGTCATTCAAATGATTTTCTTAAAATACTTCCTTCGCTTGGCTTTAAATTTAAAATGATGTAGTTCACAACGACATCGCGTTAAATATCACGCTTCCTGCATTATCATCATTAAAATTTACGACTCTTCTATATCTAAACGAGACTCTAAATAACATGTTATTCGTCTAATCTAACATGCAGAAAGCTGGAATTCATAATGAACACATTCTATGATCATTAGGAATTCACGCTTTTAGCTCTATATTTGCTGTCATCTAGAATTGCTTATTTCTCCCCAACAACAGATGATTGTTTATGAAAGTAATGATGAAACTAATTATTTATGTAGTATTAGCTAAAGGTTAGATATTTTATTTGAAACCCGTTATGAATGTGATAGATGATTGACAAACTTCATGAAAATTTCGGTATTTTATGAAAAATTTTCGCGGACTGGATATATTTTAAATTATTTTTTGTTAAAAAGTAATGCTGCCAGAATTTTTAAATATCAATTCATTCTTTAAATAAGAATAAGATTAAGAATAAAAACATGTTAAAGTTTGCTAGAACACGCACACAGATGTGTGCGCATATTCACACATTGTAAATTGTGAATTTTTCATAAATGTAGTTTTTTTTTTATTTAAGAATAGTTTTCAGTTCATAATTGTCTAAATTTGAAGATGCAAATTGGGACTAAATGACTTCAATAGAACATGATAAAGGAATGATTAGAAATTTTTGTCAGACATGCTTGAAGCTTTACAGAATATAAATGAACAAAATTAACTTCAATATTTTATGATTATAAAATTTTAAATTTGTCCTAATGTGGAATACAATAATCATTGGCCGTAAACATTATAACTACGCTATATTACTCTTACATTCTAATGATAATCAGTTTTTTTAACAAATAATATCATCGAAGCGAGAATTGTTTTCTACCCAAAATCAGCAGACACCTTATCGGTATAATCAATAATAAGTTAATTAAATAAATCACATTTTTTCAATGGAATCAATGACTTTAACTAGAATATATTTTGGAATATTTTAAGATAAAAAATAAGTAGGAAATTTCTAGAAATTTCGCCTTCATATTTGAAGTACATACCTTGTGTTAATAATAAACGTTTTTTATGGAAATACCTAAAAAATTAAAACCACCGGATCAAATGTTACTAAATTACAAAATGCAGGGTGTTCATAAATAACGTGAGATGTTTGAAGATTGGTTGTGAAAAATTAGTTCAGCCAAATTTGGTATAAATCAGATTCCGAATATGAGATTTTAGTTTATGCAAAAATTAGTTCCGATTTTCTCCACCAACTTAAATATTCCGTTGTATATACCCAAGTTAATTAGTTGAAAGAATTTCAGAAATCAGAATTTCCACTATTGATTTTCTTTGGTATCGGAAATACATCTGGTTCAATATACTGCCCTATATGTGTTTCAAAAAACTGCATTCTTTGCATTGCATGTTCTACCGCAGAAAGCAGGAGTTCAGCGTTGATTTCTTGGACTTGCAGTGATAAGGTATCCTTCATTTTTGTTAGATTATCATCGATCCCTTTGCAAACCAAACATTTAAGATCATCCCACAATAAAAAATCATAGGGAATGAGATCCTGGAAACACGGTGACCACCTAGAAAGAAATACTTGTCTGCGCAATGCTGCCGTAGAATTTGCCGAACATATAATGCAATGTGAAGAGATACTCCATCTTGCATGAATGAGGTAGACTTCAGGCCCCTGAGCTTTCTTACTTGTGGAATAACAAAATTTGGAAATATTATTCAATATCTCTGTGTAGTTGCAGAACAAGTGAATGGACCATTTGCACCGTTTAATTTAATCCCAAGGCGACTTTTTTCTTCTAACCCCTTTAAAACCGGACCTGTTTGGGAAGATACGACATGAATTGGACTTTCCCAATCTGGGTGGTGATTTACCCCACCACCCCACACCCAGCTATAACCTTCCCTTAAGGCCCATGGAAATGGGCTGTGGTTGGCAAGGATAATAGGACCCCATATCGCTCTTATTTTCGAAGCGATCTCGGAACCTCACCTCCCCTCAAAAGGAGCCAACCGCCACAGACCAGCCTTCGTAGCTGTTAAGAGGAAATTTTTAGACCGCCCGAGACCGCCTCGCTCCGTGTGAGAGGGTTAGAAATGTCAACCAGAATAAAGGAGATTGTGAATCCACAAATAACTGATATCTTTTGTGACTGCGAGGGTATCTTCTGAAACGTATAAGGATTCTATGACTCCCATATGCGAAAACTGTTAATACCCGGATGCAGCCAATGCTCACGTGACACCAAGTACGTGTAGAGGTAAGTCGCCAGATCACGAAGTTCCGTAGCCAAACTGTGATGTGCTCGTATTACCGTCTTGATGTTTTTGTCCTGTGTCTGTGTTGAATAAATGTTTGTTTGATAATCCCTGGTCTTATTCTTCCACCTGCGCCTCTGCCCACTCATTTAACCTAACAAAAACTGTGGGTATTCGCAATCCAGTGGAAATAGAATGTCCTTCAACATTACATAGAATAGTGTACATTAAAGCATCTTCAGCTAACATTCGAGGTATAACCTTCAGAGCAACGTTCCAGGCGGGTTTGTTCATCGCAGCTACGCACTTGTTGGAGAATCTAATCTTGTAAGAAAATCCAATACATTACTTAGGAATTTCCATATTGTGGCATATGGCATATCCAGTTGCCGCTCCATTTCATAACCACTCATGATTCCCTCTGTAGGATCACGTATAGAAGATGACACTGTCTTGTCACATGACGTTATCTTATCATTTTACACAACCAAGTGCAGAAAATACTCAACTTTGGTGGAAAAGAGTACTTTCAAGTAAACTATCAAGAATAAAAATAGCTAAACACATATCTTTCCTCACTGAAAATGAGAACCTCATAAAACAGCCACCGGACGCAACCAGTTCATCCGACTCTGACCCAGATTTTTCTCCTTCACCAAGACCTCAGACTTATGGACTTCGACCCTCTAGAGGCTCAATACCTAGAACCCTAATCAGTTATCCTACAAGTATATAGATGCAGCGAACTTTTGGGACCTGTCTTAAAATTGTTTTTGCTTCGCGAGTCTTCTGTTTCATATGTAAACACACATTTTTTCATCCTTTTCATAATTTTCACATGTATTTCGTCGATGTTAAAACACTGTATGTAACCATTTCTTTTTCTTCTTCTTCTTTTTTTTTTGTTGAATAAAGTTTCTACGCACACTCATCCAAACTGTAAACCGGAGATTTGTATCTCTGGAGTCAGGGGTGTGTCGTAATGTAAAGATGACACTGTCTCAACATGTTTACTAACACGTTTGAGTCCTCGTCCAGCCCATACTTGGAACACTTGAAGTTTTAACACATTAAGCCACATGTATCAACGATGCCAAAATAAAATTTGTAGGGTAAGTTGTGATTCTTAAAGTTAGTTATCTAGGCCACCCGGGTGTGAACTGCAATATTTCAGTTGGCAATGAAAATTTGAAATTTTTCTGCATAAATCAAAAGCCGATGACGAAATAGTATATAGACAGCATACTTCTGTAAAATGCTTCCGTGATTGCGAAGTTCATCTGCCTGATTCTAGCTGATGGTAGGAACATAATTATTAATTTTTCACATTAAAAACAATATAAATACTAATACATAGCAAAATTAAAGCAGTTTATATTATAGGTAAATCTCTAAATATCCTTCCGAAACGGGACTTTGACACAGAAACAAGAAACTGCTTACATTTCTTGCCAAGTCATTCGTATATATTATCTGTGATTTATTTTTTCTATTATTTGGTTTTATTTATTTTGCGTATTTTATTATCTGTGTTATCTTTTCCTATCTTCCATCATTAGCAATAAACCCAACCATCTCACAAGAGGGGTTACAAAAGGACTTTTAACACCACAGTATACCCGAACTTGGAGTCAGGACTGCTCCTTGTCGGTTGGGTAGGTATACGTGAACATTTATTGAAAGAAAGGCTAAAAAAATTGCAAACTTATATAACTAAAAACAAACGTAATACATTGTTGGTTAAAAGTTTCAGCCTCCCAATAGAACATGATGCTGTTGCTGCAATTGTTTACTAAATTATTACTTACAAAGGGATTACGAGAACGTATTACTAAGCTAAAATTGAAATTAAAAATTGTCGCTTTATAAGAAAAGAAGTGGAAAAGTAAAAAATTATTCATTTATTCTTGCTGGATCACGGAAGTTTGAGACTTCGTTTGTCTAGTTGAAGGAGAAAAATTTCTGAATCCGAGCAGGAGTCTACTCCTGATTTTATATTTTGGTTGTATTGAGTTTTTATAAAGCTTTCATTTTCTAGTAAGAAAGAGACTAAGTTGATGATTTTGAGTCTTGAAAGCTTGTTAAGAATATTTCTCCTCCAGATACCAGGTGGTAAGAAAACCAATTGATTTGCTACACGAGGTGGAAGAAATCCATATATATTAGTTGAAAGATGTTTATTAAAATGTATTATTAGAAAGATGTTTCTTCTTATGCATTAATAGAATAATATTCAGAAAAAATATATTTATTGATGTAGCATCTGTACTGTAATGAAAAGTTCAAAATTATGTGAAGACTTAAAAATAAAGTTTAGTGTTTGAAAGGCAGCCAGTCGGCAGGATATGTTCTGCTGTATGTTTATTACCGGACAGAATATATAAAGCTGTAAATGAGGATGGCGATTCTGTAGAATCAAAACGTCTTTAATTTTTATCTACTTTCCATAATCTACAATAAAACCCTAATACCCTATCTGGATATTAAAAAGAGTCCTTTAGATTTTAAGTAAATGTAAAACAAATTGTTTGAATAATTCAAAACTATCTTTACTTAAATTAAAGATAAACATAGAAGGCAATTTTGACATTTCAAATGTTCTAAACGTTCTTATAAACATATATTCAACATGTTGATGCAATTTCTTATGTCTGTGTTACGGCTATGAATCAATTACAAAGACCAATTGCACTACTGGAAATTAATTTTCTTCAGAATGGAGGACTGGGCTCGAATAGTAGTTGACAAAAAAGCAATAGAAATTACTGAGACAACGCTCAAGTTCTGTACATGTCTTAATCCACAAAATATGCCCAAGGGTATCCACAAAAACGGCAAAAAGTCCCACAAAAACGGAAGTGTGCACGTCAAATCTTTCGCTTCTTCCACTTAGATGTTTTTTTCAATAAATTCAGATATGGCTAGAGGCTCAGCTTATTCTTCCTCAGCATTCTCGTTTTTCTAGTGACGATGGAGTAATTAAGTTAAGATCCATTAAGTGCAAAGTAATAATCTCTTCAGAGATTGTGGATTTACTTTTTTTATGGTTGATATAGGGTTTTTCTTTCGCTATTTTTTCATGGCTGAATGACAGTAATTTAATTTTAAGGAATTTCTAGGATACTACAGAGGGAGATTTTTTTTAATTCAATTGAATTGTATTTTGTTTAAATTATCAAGTATTTTTTTTTCTTTTATCCTGCTTCAGCCCTTTGTAAAATATATGATTAAAATGCAATATGTCTAAATAGTAATAATCTCTTCAGAGATTGTGGATGTATTTTTTGGGGGTTGATATAGGCGTTTTTCTTTCGCTATTTCTTCATGACTGAATGACAGTAATTTAATTTTAAGGAATTTATAGGATACTACAGAGAGAGATTTTTTAATTCAATTGAATTTTATTTTGTTTAAATTATGAAGTATTTTTTTCTTTTATCCTGCTTCAGCCCTTTGTAAAATATATGATTAAAATGCAATATGTCTAAATAGTAATAATCTCTTCATAGGTTGTGGATGTACTTTTTTGGGGTTGATATAGGCGTTTTTCTTTAGCTATTTTTTCATGGCTGAATAACAGTAATTTAATTTCAAGGAATTTCTATGATACTGCAGAGAGAGACTTTTTTTAATTCAATTGAATTGTATTTTGTTTAAATTATCGAGTATTTTTTTCTTTTATCCTGCTTCAGATCTTGATAAAATTTATGATTAAAATGCAATCTTTAAATTTCATTTCAGAGAATTAAATCAGATGTGAAGAAATTAAATTTTCTAGTTCTGTTCTGCTTACTTAAATTAATGAATAAGTGAAAAGATATGAAGTTAATTTCCTACAAAATTAAAACTTTTTATATTAATTATTGAAATTTTTACTTAGGTATTTGAAGCACTTTTTCGTCTAGCTTAACGGAAGTCACAAAAAATATTTATTAATAAATCAGAAAACCAAATAGAAAATATTAATCCAACTCCTTGTAAATTTGCAGTAAAATATTTCATAGATACAAATGTTAATTGGAGAACTTTCCTTTTTGTGCTTGCTTGGATTTAAATACATTTTATTATATACGTATGCTTATCTTTTACATATGCGTATGGTTTTTCCCTACTTAAGCTTATTTTAATAGATACAATAAAAAAAAATCTGAGTTTCAATGCTTTAACTGATTCGCCCTAGCCTCAAATTTGTGTTGAATTACCATTTTTCTCGACTTTCAAACTAAAATAAAATCAGTCATAGGCATAATGATTCGATATAAGTATTTCGCGGAGTTCTTAAACATCTATTGTATTCTCTGGATATTTTAACTGAATTTAACCAACAGCACATTCCCAAAACTACATGAGTCATTTAATTAAATAGTTCAGAAAGCAGAGGTCAGTCAAAGGTTATAGATTTCAAAAAATAAATATAAGAAAGGAGGAGTTCGGATCCGCGCCGCAGATTTTTCATTGAAACGTCGGGATAAAATCATAAAACAAGTATTTCTTATTAATATGTTATTCAATTATCAATCTCTTTAATACAATATTTACAAAGAGTAGTATAATGGTTACAGAATAGATAAATCACCAGCTACAACAGACCCTTACTACATGCCATAAACTTCTGATTTATCTATTCTGTAACCATTATACTACTCTGTGTAAATATTGTATTAAAGTGATTGATAATTAAATTTCACGATTTAAGATTTTCACGAAAAATCTACGGCGCGGACCCGAACTGACACTTTCTTATGTTTTATTTAGAATAGCTTTCGATGGCGCCATCTGTTGGCAGTATATAGAATTGCATTTCGTGTATGCGCAGTAAAACATTATTTGCTACAAATGCTCATATTTAACGTAATATTCAAATTTTTGAATTAAAATTTTAATACTATGTTTCATTTATGTATTTTCAAGTATTCTGTAAGTTTCGTACAATTCGAAAGAAAACTCTGCATGTTATAATCAAAAAACAAACGGTGTTTGAAATTTTCAATTTAATACTGATTTTTACTTATATTCTGATAAATATTTTTATTGTCTCACTTTGGGTCCTCGAACTCTTTAAAATGAAACCAGAATGAACCTCCTAGCTAAACGACTTTCTACGCTACACTTATTTATATCCTTACATAAAGCTAATTCATAACATTCACGCGCATGCGCCTACACTAGTACGATGATCTCACAGGCAAAACAAATACTATGCGACAAACTCTCACAGATATGATCTATCCGTTGTGGGGTCAACCATTCTTTTCGCATTATTAGTCTCGTAGTTATTAGTGATTCAAATCTGGCGGTATTTTGTGACACAAGAAAGTGAGACCGACTATCACTGTACCGAACGGAAAGACGTTTTCACGTCAAAAAGAAATGATTTTTAAATTAAAGCAATCGTTCACAGTTAATTTGTCTCAATCCCTTATAAAATTGAATTGTTCCCAACAGTCATCCTCCAGTGAGAACCTAACCAGAACTTTAGATGCTCAGATGAGACTTAAAAAATATTGATTTTTGATCTGTACGTTTTGAGCCTTACTATTTTACATGACGATCAGAGTTATTTCTATCGTTAAACTTCAGTATTTAACTCCCATTGTTGTAAGCGTTTGAATATCTTAAATTCAAAATAGGCTATAGCCCCTACATCTCAGTTTTATTTGTTTTCAACAGATCCAACAAACATTAATTCACTTTAAAATCTCAGTGATAAAGAAATCCAATGGGTGAAATTCCAACACACTTCATAATAGAACTGAAAACAAGGTATGAAATTGCTCAGTAATAACAGTACGATTTTATATTAGCCCGTTAGATTAAGGAAATGTGCTTTCCTTAATATTTTCTTAATTTAATTAATTTGGAAACTTACGATTTTTCGACATGACAATTTTATCAACAGGAATGCCAGTCGAATTTTCTTGAATCATTTAACCCGGGTGGACGAAGAGTAACCGAAGACCCTCAAAGGGGTGCACGACACCCCAATTCGTTATTTCTCTATTTAAGCAAAACTAGAAACATTTTTATGCTATATCGGCCCCAAATTATTCATGCAAAAAGTTCTAGTTAATCAAGAACACATTTTTAAATGAAAAATTTAGTAAATAATACATTATATTATTCTAAGCATTGCGAACACATAAGAAAAGTTTATTTCTTACATACAATGTTTTTAATATTTTTGTGAGTGAAGAATCGTCAATATAATAATCGTTATACAATCTGGATAGAGAAAAATACGACTTCTAATTTTCTTACGTACACAGGAAACCATTTTTTAGAAATCCAAATAAGAATTCAGCGTGGCTTTATTTTTAGATCCAATAAATTTAGGGCATAATAGAATTTATTTTTCAGAATATTTTCTGCAATTTTAAACTTTTCCTCCATTAGTTTTTGTAAAAGTGGATAAGGCTTTCACTACAGTTACATTACGTCCAAAATAATATAACTTTCGCATCAATCTCTTGACATTTTACTTACACTATTATCTAGTTTGAAAGTCTTGTACCCGAAAATATCTCCATTTTAGAAATATAGAATGTTCTTCAATCCACTTATTTCCGGAATAAACCTTTAATAGCGAGACAACATTATTTTCCTGTCCTTAATACGATCACTCAGGTGAACAAAAAGACCTGACGAGAGGACGCGCAAGGGAGTTTTTCACACCAATTATGATGAATTCCAATAAATAAATAATTAATTTTTCTTAAAACACGTTCCGTCTGTTGAATGAGACCTTAAAGGAAAACAGCAAATAATGGGATGCGTGTATTTTTCACATTTTATGGGGAGTGGAGTGTCTGACACACCCTTGAACGGACTCGCTGGTTAAAATCTTTGAAGATAATTTTATTTATTTACGTTCTAAAAGATTCGATTTGATATGCTAGAAAAATGGGAACAACTTTTGTTCATTATACCAGGAGAAAAAGCAAAATAAATTATGAAAAAACACTAAAAAAATTATTACAAACACTTGGTAGCATTTTTGTGCAAAATTCATAACTTACTGCATTGCAACAATTTTTGACTGTCTGCTGTTTTATTAAAAAAGCAATATTTAAATGAGGGCATGGGACTATGTTGATGATTGTTGCAAATCTCTTTCTGCGCAATGGAACAAGAAACTGGCTCATCTATAAAACATAATCTGAGTCTGAAATAAAGAATGGAAGATTATATATACCCATTTTTTATTTCTCATTATAATGATAAGCCCAGCCCGTGCAAACAGTTATAGGTTTTGCTCATTTCATTTCAATGTTTCTCGTTTGAACTCTCAAATTTTTCTACTGATAAATAAATTCTTAAACTGATGGGGAAAATGATGATTCATTTAATATGTAATCCAATTGTACTGGCTGTTTATAATTAAACTTTCCTTATCCACTGAACTGCTGGGAAAATATGTTCATAAGAATGCCAAATCTCGATGGAAGGTCTTTTAAAATATGAGAAAATGAATGATATATTCAAAAAAGTTAAATAGTTAAGAAGAAAGTAAATGCCTGAATAGAATGACGAGTTATAACCTTAGAATTCTACTTTCTTTACTCTTTATGCAATAAATAAATTAATTAATTGATGCTTAGGGTAATTATTATCTTTTGCGCTTCAACACTACTTACAAATAGTATTCAAGATGCATTACGCCGCGAGTGAATTACTACATAATTATTATATCACTAGAAAAGCACCCGTCAAATTGCTTCTTCATTCGAGTGATTTCCTGTTTATATAGATATATATGAGAGAGAAATGTTTAACATCGATTGAAAACAAATAAAAAAAATGTTTTATGACAGGAAATATTTTTTTTATTATTATTACATATTTCTTATTTTATTATTATTTTTATATTATTCTCTCTTATCTTATATTATCTTATATTATTATTACATATCGTATTATTTACATATTTCTTTATTCAAAAAACCTCTTGGTAAACAACATTCCGTGTGAAGTATTTTTCGTTGTTAGCAATTTTCATCAATTTTCAAATCAATTATCATCACGATTGCAATAAATAATCAGATACATCGTGGCGTCCAAAATTGATTTGAAATATATGATTAATATAATTTAAAATTTCTCGGGAACTATTGATCATAGCGAGATAAATTTTACATCAATCGATAGAAAATTTTGTTTCACTATTTTAGAGTTATTGAATTTGAAATTAGAACGACAATTACTTTTTTAAAGTCAAAATGACTGAAATTTAGGTGCTCTAACAATGAATGCTGTTTAACGTCTCGCAGTGCTATGGCGCGAATTTTATTGTTGGTGATGTCAGTTATCGCATCAGTGAGAGACAGATATGGGCTATTATATTGGCAATTATATCGACATTTTTTTGTTTTTACTAGGTAAGTTTAGCCTATATTAATCTATCCTTAATTTTCGTTTTTTTTAAATCGTGCCATCCCGACTTGGCGTTCCTATGACCCTTGGGGTTTTTTTAATGTTTTGAATAGGGATACTTTGATTTTAATCACCTGATACGTTAAAAGAAAAGGAAACTTAGAATGGTTCATTTACTGCAAACAGACTTTTCTGCTAGAAATAGTCATTTTTCATCTCCAAAATTCCATTGCTTGGAGCATATCACTCATGTATTTAATTCCGAAAAAAAAGGTGGAAATATATCCTTTCCGGTCGATTTTTAGTGACGTAAAAGAGATAAAATACGTGGAAAGTGAAAAAGAAAGTACGTCCATAGATCCCAGCTAACACTCTCCGATACAGACATCTAATTTTAACGAGGTTTCTCATCCAAGGCACGTCCAGTCGTTTATTGAAAACTTATAAACATCCCACTTCCCTTAAGGGCACAAAAAAGGTGAGAACGAGAAACTTTGGCTTACAGAAATCGTCTGTTGGTTATACGTTAACATCACGTAACCATACACCTTCTCTTACCCCTTCTCCTCACATTCCATGGCTTCCTTTTTGGAATCATCTTCAAAAGGGAGGATGATGGAGAGGGGTCGGGGTAGAAGAGGAGGGGGTGCTTGTAACTCCCTTTCATCTCCACTGCCTTACGTACTGTATCCGTCTCACCGGATACTTTCCCCCTCCCCTTTCTTATTGCAGTGGTCAAGGTAAATGGACCACAGGGAAGGATGTGACTGGGCATCTGAATTTGTTCATTATTTCTTCCCTTTCTGATTGTTGCTGCCCAGTGAGGATCGGTTTGTAGATTCGATGTAGTGGAAGGCTTCTCTACTATGAGGGACCGGAGTAATATTGGAAAGCTATTTAGTTGTAGGTTTCTTTTTCCTCCTTATCCCAACAATGTGCAATTTATTTTAAATTATTAATTATGTAATATATTTTTCTATCTAGTATGTAATCCCATATAAATTCATATAATTATAAATGAATATTTTTTCCAGCTTTGTACACTGAAGAGCCAGAAAAACTGGTACAGGCGTGCATATGCAAGTAACGGAGATATGCATCCAATCATCGTAACCCGATGAGGTCGGCAACGCCTATATAAGACAACGGATGTCTGACAAATGTATTAGATCGGTTGCTACTGTGAAATGGCATGTTTTCAAGATTTAAGTGACTTTGAACGTGGTGTTATAGTCGGCGCACGAGAGATGGGACATAGCATCTCCGAAATAGCGATGAAATTTGGATTTTCCCTTACGACCATTTCACGAGTGTACCGTGAATATCGGGTATCCGGTAAAACATCAAATTTCCGCCATCGGTGCGGCCGGAAAAAAGACCTTGGGAAAACTGGACCAGTGACGTCAGACGATAATCCTTAAACGAGACAGACGTACAATACTTCCTCAAATTGCCGCGGATTTCAATGATGGGGCATCTACAAGTGTCAGCGTGTGAACTGTTCAAAGGACCGTCATTAATATGGGCTCTCAGAGCCGAAGGCCCACTCGTGTACCGTTGTTTACTGCACTGCACAAAGCTTTACTTCTCTCCTGGTCCCGGCAACACTACCATTGGGCTGTTGATGACTAGAAACACGTTACCTGGTCTGACGAGTCTCGTTTCCAATTGTATCGGACGGATGCACGTGTAGGAGTATGGAGACAACATTATTAATCCATAGACCCTGTTTGTCAACATGGGACTATTCAAACTGGTGGAGCCTCTGTGATGGTATTGGACATGTGCAGTTGGCGTGATATGGGACCTTCTAAATCCCCAGAGATGAACATTATTGAAGATGCTGCTACAAGCTGTTGAGAAGAGATCTCCACCACCTTGCACTCCTATGGATTTGTTGACTTCTCATGCAGGATTCACGGTGCGAATTTCCTCCAGGATACCTTCAGACACCAGTCGAGTCCACGCCACGTCGTTTTGCGTCACTTCTGCGAGCTCGTGGGGCCCTACACGATATTAAAAGGTGTACCAGTTATTCTGGCTCTTCAGTGTAACAATTAGATTGAAGTTAGTCCCACACCTTTTCCAATTGTCTCTTTTAATTTCGATCATCTTTCCTCATTTTGAATTTTAATTAATGTTTCTCCCTTTTGAAAATACTTCACATAAAAAAATCCCTATGCGTTTAGTGCGAATTAGTTGTTGCTTGTAATACGTTTTTGGTTGTTTTGCATTTGTTTAACAATAAATCAAAGGTGGTGAACCTGCGAACTTAAGGCTACATGTGACCTTCTTGAGTTTCTGATGCTGCCTTACCCGTTATTTAGAATTTCCATTGAAATATGTAATTATCTGTAATATAATGATAATTACAGAACAATGACCCTTAAAATCCAGCACGTGTGGCCTTCTGCCCAACTGAGGCCTTTAATGCAAAAAAAGAAGCCATCCCCACCCCTGCACTAAGGGATGCACCAAATGACTTTCTTTCACCTTACTATGGTATCGACTTCTGGATTTTACTTAAATTATACAAACTTCACATAAGATTCAGCACTAAATTATGCAATCTATTTCAATTCCGTAGTTCTTATAACAGTCCTTTTAAAGTCTCATTCTGTGTGTGTTAACCAGGGTGCGCGCTACGAAGAGAAACACGAAGATGCGCAAGGGGGTGTGAGACACCCCAATTGGTTATTTCGCTATTTAAGCTTAACTAGCAAACTTTTTATGCTAAATCTGCTCCAAATGATTCGTGCAAATAATTCTCTTTATACATGAATAAATTTTCAGACGAAAAATTCAGTAAATAATACATTATACTATTCAAACCATTGCGAACGCATAAGAAAAGTATATTTCTTACACACACATTTTCAACATCCTTTATAGTAAAGAATCATCAATATTATAATCATTATACAATTTGGATAGAAAAATACTGATTCTACTTTTTTTAAGGTACAGAGGAAACCATATTTTTAGTATCTAAATATCAATTCTGGTGGGCTTTTACCTTTAGCTCCAATAAATGTAGGACGCGCTTTTATTTTTCAGAATAGTTTCTACAATTTTAATCTTTTCCTCCAATAATTTTTGTGAAAGTGGATAAGACATGTAGCAGCTGAATATAGTTACATTACGTATAGATGATACTTTTGCATCAATCTCTTGAGATTTTTACTTGCACTATTATCCAGTTTCGAAGTCTTGTATCCGCAAAAATCTCCATTTTAAAAATAAAGAATATTTTCAAATCCATATTTTTCCTCAATAAAACTTAAATAGCGAGAAAAAATTATTTTCCTGTCCCTAATACGATCACTCATTTGAACAAAGAAACTTAACGCGAGGACGCGCAAGGGGGTGTTCGACACCCCATAAGTTCATTTCCGATAAAAAAAAATAAATAAATGATATTTTCTTGCAACACACTTCGTCTGTTGAAGGTGGCCTTAAAGGTAGATAGCAGGGATTTGACTCATTGCAACTAAATAGAAGTGGGTATTTTTCACATTTTACGTGGCGTGGGGTGTCGGACACCCCTTTGCCCGCCCTCGCGGGTTAAAAAGGAAAATAAAGAATATAAGGCATGTACAAAGCTCTCATTTAACTTTAACTGAATCCCTTTATTTATTTTGCATTTGTCGAAAACATTATTGAAACTCTTAATGCAGAATAGCTAAAAGTTCAATATGGATTTGCTTTGAAGAAAATCTTTGCTAACAATGTACATTGTTCGTACATAATTTGTTTTATAAATATGCTATAAAAGGTTTTAATAGTCATCTTGACGAAATTAGCTTCTGTGTATTATAATACGAGTAAATAAGTTCATTGCAACAAATATACTTCAATTAGTTATTATATTATATTAGTTGCTGTGCATTCTAATAGATAAGCTCATCGTAACAAATAAATGCGAGGACTACAATTTATTTTAGAAGAATTTAACAAAACTGCTAAGTCAATGCTCTGCAACCTTCCTAAACCAGATTATTCCCCTTTATATAATCCAGTGTAATGTTTATATATAGAAATATGCCACATATGTATGAAACGAAGGTTACAACAGCAATTCTTTTCATATGAAACGCAGCGTGCAATCTTCTAAGATTAGTTATTTCATTCATTTCGAAATTTATTATAAAAATAAGATAAAACCATGAAGAATTTTACTAAATAAGAGAATAATAAAACTTCTAGACATTCATCATGCGTACTTATCTATAATATCGACGTCGCTCAGTCTACGGTCATTATGTCAAAAACTATAGTTTCAAGATATGGCCAGTTTAAACTTAATTCAATTTGACGTCGTTATGATATGTAAAAATTATTTTACAGATTTCTAGCTCCTAACGGTTGATTTACTTCTATTTAGGTAACATTTTTCTATCAAGAAATTATGAATTGCAATTTCTAATCAGCCAAACGATTTTTGTGGACTTAGAGGGACTTCTGCCTGAAATATGACGATATGTGAAATAAGAATTTTTAAAATATGATGATGGATACCTTTTACTTTAATCTTTGCTAATTTTAAAAATAAATGCTGAAAAGTCAAGTCATTGGGAAGAAGGCAGGTAATGCAATAAACACCTAGAATGTTCAAAAAATTCGTCTCAAGTAGGCAACACACTAAAAAGAATTTCTAAAAATAAAAACCTTTGTTGTATGAAACAGCTGATACATTTTTACCCGAGAAATATCATCCATCAACTACAACTATTCCTAACTTTTTTATTTACCTTTAACAAACTAATCGATTAATAGTGAAGAAATAATTTTACACATTTTTCTACTTCTCACCGGTGGGAGAAATCTCAACAGAAATATCTGTGATTAATGGAAGAATGGATCATACTTTCCATAAATTTGATATTTTTTTCCCTCTCCGCTAGTCATTTTTTACCCATTTTAAGGGCTTGAAATATTCATTCCATTGCTTTCGGTAGCCATAACAGGAGGACGCTGTGGGATTTGAGATCATTAT
>BGPR01033503.1:3959-16944 GCA_013235015.1 Araneus ventricosus | reverse complement strand
TCGCTACTTGTAGGACGCCCACGGATATTATAATTTGGCAGGACCACTTGCGCCAATAATTCTTAAATTCAGATGACGAGTCAGACTCGTCCACCGTAACTTCGCCCAAGTAAGCAGATGACGAGTCTCACTCGTCAAATGTACCCAGAGGGTTAAAAAATTCCTCGTCTTTGATAGAAAAACTGAACAAAAGGGATATAGCTACACGCGGAATTTAAATCTCAAAAACATGCAGGAAACGCAGCACGCAGAATTTAAATCTTAAAATTATGGAAAGCCCAAGAGAATTGCTATAAGATTTCGAAGCTCTGTACCTCACACGATATTTAAAATATATTAAGTATTATTAGCAGAAACGCTAAATTTATATTTCGGCATCTTTCTTGTCTCTTTCCACCATTGATTGTTTAAAAACGCACAAAATCTTTAAAAATTTCTGTGGCAATATTCAATATAAAACACAAACTTAAATACATTTTATCTTCGGTAATATAGCCAACATCTACTACATGAATCACTGGGTTATTATATTCACCCAATTCGATTAGAGTGTAGTTTGAAAATTAGATGTTTTCTGGGAACTAATTGCATTTTGTTTCGCACCTGCTTAAACTTTTAAAGCATCCAAACTTAATTTGTACTTCACCCCACTAAACCATCACCAACAATTTTTATGAAAACGTATGCCTACATGTTTTACAAATTCTTCCGAATTATATCACAATCGTTTACCGAAATTTTATTCATAAAATTTGAAGCGAAGAAAATTTAATGATTTGTTCCAATGCTGAAGGATTTCATAGACAAGACATGATTACATTGAAGAAAAATATGAGTACTATAAAGTGTTTTTTAAAATTTCGTCAAAAGTGCGCGTTACATAATAATGCATAAAAAGTGTCCTTTACATAGAAATGAAACCATTCTCAAATATGCGGTAAACGATATATTCTAAATCATAAAAAGTTTAATTAAAATACTTGATTTTTAATAAAAAATAAAAATATAGTGTATTTCTCTATAATTGAATGTACCTAAATAAACACTAGATTATTGATGCAAAATTCGAAAATATAGGGAAAAATAAATATTTATATTCAATATTACAAAATACTTCAAGAAAATTGTAATAATTAACTCTTCAAAGCCTTCTGAAAAACCTATTTTAGGACTCCACTGACATGACGGAATTGGAATCGATATATTAGTACTATCCTCTTCCAATTCAGAATTTGAAGATTCATAACTATCTAAAGAACTAATTTATTGATTTATCACTATCGTCGGAAAAATCCATAGATTTGTCATTTAAAATTTTACATATTTCCTCCTCGGAAAGTTAACGCGTTCTTTTAGCAATAACTGAAAAAATAAAACGGAGAGGCATAAAAACCCTTGACAGAGTATCTCCCATAAAATCCCAACCCAAGCGAGAGGAGAAACTATAAACCAATCACTCCAAAATGAGTTAGAGTTCTTTAAAACATGCTTCTATTTACACTCGCCAGTACGTGTTTCTGTTTATACTCTCAAAAATCAAATAATTCTAGTAGAATGAGTCACAGACACGTGGCCGACTACAGTCTGACCTCGGAGAAATACTAATGTACGGGACCAATTTTTTGAAAGAAACATGGAATAGTAACGCCATCCGATAGAAAACATTTTGTTCCAAAAGCGAAAACGCATATGTGCGGCTCTCGGTCCACAGCGGCAATTTCGCCGTAACGCAAGGATGCGGCGCTAGGACCTGAGATGAGTCAAGCTGAAACGCACATATGCGGCGCTCGGCCCCGAGATGAGTCAAGCTGAAACGTACATATGCGGCGCTCGGCCTCGAGATGAGTCAAGCTAAAACGCACATATGCGGCGCTCGTGCTGAAGGGGTCAATAAATGTCCCCTTGACTGTGATATTAATGATAGAATATGTAATATCCCCAAATTCAGGTATTATCATTTTTCCAAATATTCGTTGGATAACAATACCACCTTGATATCTACTAACGAATAGCCCTAATTTCTAACAAGCGAGTTAATAAATTTGAAGATATCTGAATGAAAAACTCAATATAATATTCAAACGTTCTGGTCAATTGAATTTAAACCCAAAAACACTGGAGCATGTCCAAGATGCGAAACCTGATCAAATGTCTTAGCGCGAGAGATTTTACCACTTCGAGCGAAATCCAAACCAGAGAAAATCGTTGCTAGGATTTCGTTTTCATGCCATTCGAAAAACTGAAAACTTGCAGCATTGGCTCGTGGCACTTAAAAAATATCTATCGATGGTGTGAAATACATTTTAGAATTTAATACTCCCGCAGTTAATTTATATTCGTCAGGCCGGATTTTAGACGGTCATAAGTTGAGATAAAGGCTGTTTGGTTAAAGTAAAGTTTACGGTGCAAAGCCCTTTTCTCTCTACTTTAGCTCGCCAATTCCTTGTCGCCAAGCAGCAGACGGATTGGCGGCGCCAGGACATTTGTTTTGGTTGCGCAGGAATATTCCTATTTGTGTCTTGTTCGCGCAGGAATCGTTATATTTTTATTTCGCGCTTCAGCGTTGCGATTTTATTGGTCATGTATGTACTATATACGATTTCATTGGTCGATTTCTTCGAATTTGAATAAAACTTCGTTTGGAATTGAAGTTTTTTGTTTCTGGAATTTTTTTAAAAACTTATATTCATAACATTCACTGAAAAAGCGAAGCTATTATTTTCCCTCTTTACTGAAGGCGAAGCCGCTTATGTTTTTTTTTAGTTTAAAAAATTTGCCCGGAACACACTTGCAATGCTAGGGCAATTGCGTGCGGAAATTCTCGTTTTTGGAATTAAAAAAAACAGATTCCTAACATGGTAAAAGTTAAGTTTACCGATTGTTTTAATAGAGAGAAAGTTATTTTCAAGTTGATAAATTTTTTTCAACTTGAAACCTAAAGAAGCATTCATTACCGGATATATACACGAAATATCAACGAATCAATGGCTTGCAACAAAACTCTTACGATTATTTAAAAAATTCGAAAATTTGTATTTCGCATGCTACTTTATTGATTACGTCGTATATGAAAAGGCGATGATCAAATATCGATAATTCTCATGTCTTCCACCACAAAGTTTAACAAAGCACAGTTTACTGGTTTTACTTGCAGAAAATCCGTATAAAACGCCAGAACCGATAGATTTCACATTCAGTTATATTGTCAACACAACTCCTAGAAGAATGGCTTTAGTTTATTTTATTAATACATTTAGTCCTCCTACTGAGGAGAGACGCTTTCAGAATTAATGAAATCCTATTATAAACTAATCCTTTTTAGTTGTATAAACCTGGTGGAACGTAGAAATTCAAAGTTGATTTATCACCAGACTAATCTCGAATATCGGGTTTTACGAAATAACTTGACAAAATAACTTTTAAACTGTCCCTGAACATCTAGTATTCATATTCCAGAAATCTTAATTCAACAATTTAAAGAGGGGATATTTCTCTTTAACCTAGTTCATCTTTGTATTCCATAAGCTGCCCTGTGTTGAGACAGGGCCGCATCTATGTTATATACATGGTCCTGTTTATTGCAGGACCCATATAACCAGCAAGCTTAAGACAAGAGCATGTTTTTCTGTTTATAAACCAATATTACTTTTGTAAATAAGGAATTAAAGTAGTTCAAACTTTGCAAGGAATCAGCGCCCGCCCTTTTAGATATTAGAATTTCATATATATAATCTTGTGGTTTCGTGCATCCCTTCATTTGCAAATGCGACAGGTACTTATTAAATGCAGCAAATTATTAGTATCTCGGTTACTTTAAACAGTTTCGGAAGCAGCACGAGGGCAGGGCTACTTCGGTAGGTACCTCGTAATTCGAGATCGTTACCAGATAACGAAGACGACAAACTGTCTGCCCCCACTCTCTCCAGTTTGTTGTTGTTCCTTATTCCACTTGTTCTAGTCCTCAGCTAGACCAAGTCCAAGAGTCCGCTCGCTCAAAGAAAAGCCAAAACTATAGGCAAACGATTCATGGTAAAGGAAGAGAGTGCAGCTTCTGTTGGCACTAGACCTCGGACGCCCGAGGGAAGAAGTCTGGCTTTGACCATTGCCTTTAAGCTTTAGCTGGGTATTATGGAATGTTCTTCACGCCTTGGGTGACCTTGCCAGGAGAAAACTCCAGACGTACATCACCCATTCCATCCAGGGCCACCACCCCCGTCATGATGATGAAGCATAATAGGACTTAGGGGGGGCGAGTCCAGTTAGTCCTCCCCAATCTTCCACGCCACACCAGCAGAAGGACATCTGATCAACTACAGATGATTTATCAATCACCAGACATATAATGCAAATCTGTTGCGGCAATCCTGTTTGAACCTTATCACCAGGTGACCGCATTTCATATCAAATTTGGAAAAAAGATTGAAATATGAACTAAATATGAACCCGTAAAGACTTACCCTGGAATGTAAACCTTTTGAATACTTATTTAACTTTACTTGATTCATGTTTTCAAAGACGGAAATTTGCAATCGATTTCTCACGCACTTCCTAACGTCTTAGACTTTTGTAAGCTTTGTGTGTTCTGTGACTGTATCCTGTTTTGATATTTCTAGAACTTAATTATATTAATCGATTAACTGATAATTAAATTTTATTCTATGCTCTTGACGCCGGCCGAAGGTGAATTCTAGAAAAAGTTTATTTCAAGGTATTTATAACAATGAATAAATTACTCAAAATTAAGAATAAAAAATTCTCTTATTAATATACTAATAAAAATGTTAAACTTTTTTTAAATTTATCAAATGAAATTACGTTGTATCAGAAAAAACCCAAGTTTGAAACATACTGTTCGGAACTGTAACTCTTTAGAAGTAAGCGTAGTTGTTCGATGTGCAAGTTGATCTCATTAATAAACTTAAGGACCTATGAATTAGCAACGAAAACTATAACAATTGGAATTATTTACTCGAGAACTCGTTTAAAAAAACCGAGTCATTTAATTTCGGAAAATCTGCTGAAGCGATTTGGTTACGAATCTTACGACAAATACTGGACGTGCTTTCGATTACAGTTCAATTTATTGCAGTACCGCGAATGTTCCTTGTCACAGAATTTCATCATTTTTTTCATTGAAGATCAAGCAATACTGTTTTAAACTTTGATTCATTTTAATTTTATTAAAATACATTAAGATCGTATCTTTCCTAACTCATTCAGAATACCAAAGAAGCGTTGTCTTTAAATATTCCACAGGATTGAGTTCTTAGCAACGAGGATTTCAAATTTATATGAACTTACTTATTTGTAGTCAAATGCAATGGAGGATAAAATCACGAAGAAATCCATCTGTTGAATCCACCAAGAAATGAACACACCACTGAAACGTCTTCCCTTCTATCCACATCTTTCCGTTGAGAATCCAAATTCAAGGAACGCTAGGTAGTTAGACGACGGCATCAGCATAACAAGTTCACCGCAGGATAGAATAGTCCAAATTCAAGGAACGCTAGGTAGTTAGACGACGACATCAGCATAACAAGTTCACCGCAGGATATAATAGTCCAAATTCAAGGAACGCTAGGTAGTTAGACGACGGCATCAGCATACCAAGTTCCCCGAAAGTATAGAATAGTCCAAATTCAAGGAACGTTAGGTATTTAGACGACAGCATCAGTATAACAAGTTCACCGCAGGATAGAATAGTCCAAATTCAAGGTACGCTGGTCGACATCAACATAACAAGTTCACCACAGGATAACCGTAGGAGTCAACTTCAGACATTCTTTATTCCGGAAATACAGAAGCTAAAAAGAAACCAAAATTGTATTAATTGAACTGAAGATTGAAAATTGCATATTTTATATATTTAGTACTAATTTTTAAAGAAGAACGAAAAGAAAATTGTTCAAATTGCACAGCATGACGAAATCTGGTAGAAGAAACCATTATGATTATGGGTAGAGACGACTCGAGAAATTTTCTTTCCCGAGGCAAACTTTCATTTCGGCATCCTCCTCTGTCGCAGTAGCCGATTAGTAATACCCCCCCCCGGGGGGAGGGGGGGGTGAGGGGAGTGAGGGAGTTTAAAATAACACAATTCAAGTTCGATTCATTAACTATATTAAGGTATCCGAACACGTTGCAAAGTCGATTTTCGGCCAAAATTCCCATTTTTTAAATTTTTGATGATTTGGATAGTTCATTCATGTACCTTTCTAAAACATTTACTTTTGCCGGTACGTTAATTAGAAGATGAGATATTGTTTTATAACAAACCGAAAACCGGAAGTGGGCGTTTAATTAACCGGAAGTTGTCATTTAAAGGACAGAATCCTGTCAAAAATTCTTTTAAACTGCATTTCTTTCAAGTTAATATGATTTTACTATATTTTTAGGAATTTGTTTAAAAAGTTTAGATACTTAATTTAAGCGCGTGGCAAAACTAAAATTTGATTTTTCTCAAAACTAGATGTTATGCATAATTTTCACACTTCAAACATGATAACTCAAGATATTATCATTCGAGTGTTCTGAAATTTTGTGAACACTTTCTTCAAATGTGTCTCTAGTGAATGTACTAGAATAATGTATATTGTAACAATATTGTTTTAATTATGATCTTTTATCTGAAAAATGCATGCAAAATTTGCTGAAAATCTTATAATGATTGTTCGATTAGCTCTAAAATTTTTATACAAAGAATGTTAAGATTCTAGTACAAGCACTAGTCCATAGTATGTAGTTTATTTTAGTATTAGTTTTATTTGAATTACAAACGTTTGACCTCTAGCATGTTTGAAGTTTTTGGGAATTTCCTCTAAAAAGCAGCAGAAATTCAAGATTTTTATAAATTCATAATAATTTATACTCAAAAATCATACTCTAATATTAATCTTTATTAAATTCGGATCTAAAAAACATATTTTGGTGTTTGTCTCACAATTTAAAAAAAAAAGTGCTCCGAACGTGTTCGGATACCTTAAACAATTTTTATCTTTATTAATATCGAAAATTACACGAAAACATTTACGAAAAAATATCAGAATTTTTATTAAAAAAAGGGTACGGTCTCAAATTAATACAACAAAATTGAATTTTATAGCAAAGAACAAAAAACACGATATTAATGATGGGAAATGACAGCTGAATCATTAATATCAACAGTATGTATTGGGGGGGGGGGTTGGAACCCGAAGTCCGTTAACCCTAACCCTGTTACTTCAATGTATCTTCTAAAAAATGTGTTCGATTCACGTTTGATATTTTTTATAGAAGTAAAGTACACCTTTATCATACTGAAACGAGGTTTTTTTAAAAAAAACTCGAAACTTTAAATTTTTTTAATGTCAAAATAGGGTAAAATTCCACTAGGTCTAATTAAATATTTTGTAGATTTATAAAAAATTAACCAAAAGCTCATTTCAGTGTAATGAGAAAGATGTACTTGTATAAAAAGTTTCAAACATGCATCTATAACAGATTTTGAGAAAAAATACATCGAAATAGCCAACTTCACATTAGTTTTGACACAAAAAAATTCAAAAATTTATTTTTTACAAAAAAAATCATTTCAGTAATATTGAGATAGATGTACTTGTATAAAAAATTTCAAACATGAATGTATAACAGATTGAGAAAAGATGCATCGAAGTAACAGTATTAGGGTTAACGGACTTGGGTCCAACTCCCAAATATCAAGAAAACTTTTGCTGTGAACTCCGATTTATAAAAAATATATATTGTAAAATACTATAATACAAATAAATTAATAATGATAGAAAACCAACACAACAAATAAACTTTTTAAGAGCCAATAGTGTCCAAAATCGCTAATTTCTTAACTGTTAGAGATGGGCGCTTCCAGTTGTAAAATGCTTTAAATGACGTAAAGAATTATTTCTTACGTTTGAGACAAGAAATTTACTGCGGAAAAATTACTGTTTTAGAACACTTTAGACCATTTCAATGCCCATCTAGAGGGCTGCCCATAAATGATGTCACTTTTTTCAATATTTTTGACCTCCCCCCTTTGTCACAAAGTGTCACACTTCATACCCCTCCCTCCCCCTTGTCACACTATATTACATAAACATAAACTTGCAGTTCAGAAACAAAGCACTACGTTATAGATCATATTTCAAATTTTATTTTTAAACTTTAGCTATGTGTTTTAATGACATTTGTGAGCATAACAATAATGACTATATGTGTACTTATTTTGTATGAAATAAGATCAAGGTTTACAATAAAAAACCTAATTAATAAACAATAGTAATAAAATATTAATATAAGAGCAATTGTAAACAGTAGTATTTTGGAATTCGATATATTTTGTTTTAAATCTTATGAACTTTATTGAACACAAAATACTCTTAAACAGATTGAATTCTTTGAAAAAAGCGCCTCAATAAGATCAACCTGTTTGTGCCACTACCAGTTCTACCACTCACCCAGGTGAGGCGACGTATCTTTTGTTGGACATTTCAAGGGTGTGACAGGGGGAGTTTTGCTTCTATGGTGAAGAATTTCTACTACTACTACTACTACCATATTCTCGGAACCTACCCCGAATGCCTTTTTCAAAAAGAAAGGAATATAAGTGAACAAAAAATCACATGAAAGTTGTTTCAGCCCCGATTAAAAAAATACCTCCAAATTCTGGTAATTTCAAAATAACTTCAAAATTTAATCTGCTGATTTTAAATGTTTTTATTTTAACCAAAATGTGTGATGTCACTTCTTGTTACCCCCTCTCCTCCCCTTGTCACAATTTCACGAACTCCCTCCCACCCTCTAAGCGTGACATCATTTGTGGACGGCCCCTAGAAGACCGCTAATCAATGCAGGTGTCTTCCTCGAGATGGCCGTTGATTGGCTTAAAATAATGAAATTCAAAGCATCGTAATATTTTTTAAATATAAATGCAAACGACACCGCCTGCTAAACTAATTAATTCCTCCTCGTTCATATCTGTGATCGATTGGAAATACCTACTCTGGCCACTGGCAACTAACCTGGCTCAGTCATGAACGACTCCCTAGAGCCGGCCATTCACTTCACAGATAAACTGGATATTTTGGAAAGCGAGAAGGAAAAAGCCACAAAAATCTATGGAAATCGGCCAAATGGCTTGTGGTGGTTGGAATTAACAGGACTGAAATCGGAGCGAAAACGCTGGAGTTTAAAGTCTCACTTCAGAAGGACCCTGAAAGAGGCTAGCGAAAAGAACAATGCCTTGCGTAGATTGAAGCCTCGCTTTGAGGGTAGCATAAATTAAGGTAAACTTTCAGTCTACGGTGCCCACTTGCTTCTCGCAAATTTTTCTTGGCGCAATTTGATTTGCTGGAGCCAAACACTGTTTGGGATGCGCAGTGCGCTTTTCATTTCTGTACTGCGCATGCTTCATTTGAAAAGGAGCGATTGAGCAAGCAATGCCTTCGGCATTTCAAACGCGTACCGGGCAATTTTTTTTAACTTAAAAAAACATCAGCGGCTTCGCTTTCTGCAAAGCGGGACACTAGTAGCTTCGCTTATTTATTGAGAAACGGAATAACATATACAATTCTGAACCTAAAAGTGACTGAAAATGTTCAAAAACGAGAAAAGTGTGGTTGAAACTTCACATACCTATTTTAATTGCCGAATTGCTGTTTACACTTAGGACACTGGTATCCGCTTGCTATCAATGTCTGATCCACATACTTCGAAAAGGAGCCAATGCCATAATCAACAACAGCTGTACGAAGCGCACGTAATGAAATGATAAAATCAGCCGAAAATCAAACCGACAAAACAAATTCGACTGAATCGACCAATCAAATCAAACGGAACAAACCAATCAAAACGAATCATATCGCGCCATGCGCAAAACACCGATGAACAGATCAATTTCCGCGCTTGCGCACATCTCATTAAAATCAGCACTGCGCAACCAAAACAAATATCCTATCCTCTCCATTCTTGGCGACAGAGTTGGCGATCCTAAGAGGAACGAAGTAAATTGGCACCGTAGACTGAAAGTTAACCTAAATTAAAAGCTGCTGACAGGGGAAAATCGAAGTGCGATTGGCAAGCAGCTGTAGAGAGGGAAAGAAGATCGCTCCCCCACCTTCGTTCAAAGTTAGCGCTCTTTTAAATATTATTGAATGGTATGCCTGTATTTTTCGATTAAAATGGGTGGAACAAAAACCGGGCTTAGGACAAATAGCATGGCTATCCTTCAAATGAATGGCCGGCTTCACATTTGACCGAGACCAAATGGACTTGGGCCAGGTGAATCTATCGTGTGCGAGGTGCTCAAGTTTATGAATTAATTAAATAAAATGCTATAACCCTCAATCTGGGGATTCTTAATTCTATTTAGATGCAAAGGCTGTAAATAGGGTTGAAATCTACAAGTTGGAACACTCTTAGTAAAACGGCGTCATCGTGCCAAGTCGCCAAAGCAAGATGGTAAACAAACGTGCATCGGTCACAGTTAAAAGTTAATCGTTTAATCTTTTTTCGAACCCATTGCGTTTGTGGTTTGTCGTTGCACTATCTCCCGTTTTAAATGTATAATTTCAACAGAACTACTAGCTTTCGTAGCTCATTGAATGTACGGAATCGGTTACTTTTAATTATTTTAATGAAGCAGGAAAAATAGCGCTCGCGATGCCTGCGGCATCTGAAGTGGGCACCGGGCAAATTTTTTTTAACTTAAAAAAACATCAGCGGCTTCGCTTTCAGCAAAGTGGGATCCTAGTAGCTTCGATAGCTTAGTGAATGTACGGAATCAGCTTCTTTTAATTACTCTAATGGAGCAGCAGAACATTTGCCCTTAGTAGCGTTCAAAACAAGTAAAACTTCAAAAATTCCATACAGACGATTTTTATTACAAGGCAAAGAAAAAATCTCAATTATATGATCGGAAAAATATATAATCACTAAATAAATCCAAGTTCTATTTGTCATTTATTTACTAATTGAAATCATACTAAGGCTCAACTTAAGAACAGTGTGCGGTCCGCCAAGTTGAATTCTTTTCCCGCGCCAAATTAATTTATCGCCAAATGTGGTAACCTTCTTCATTTTGTTGGCAACCCTAAAACTTTGCCAGAATTTCTAATTTGTGCCAGAATGTCAGAAAATTCATGTTAAATTTCATACAATTTTATGCAGTATTTGCAATTTTCTGTGCTATTTCCAATTTTATTTACTATTTACATTTTTTTGTTACGGCTGTCAGTAGAATCGCCGCCATCTTGACACCATTCAAGATGGCGGATATTTGGCGACTTTTTGGATGATTGGCGCAATTTCCCAGTTTGGCGAGAAACCGCACATTGTTCTTAAGTCTTACCCATACTAATTAAAATGCATTTTATTATTTAATTAATTATTTAATAAATATTTTAAGTTATTTAAAAATCCGCGTAGTATGTAAGCAACTCAAATCACGCAAAACGCTTGCCATGACGTAAGCAATCTAGCCGATGGGTTGCCAATGGAACTAATCCGCTCGATTCCTCAGGTAACCAGATTGGCGATGAAATCGGTGTGTTCCAACTTGTAGCCAACCCTAAATAGATAACGGTTATAGTTAAACGAAGAAAATTTTTATTTAAATGCAACGGTGTAAATAATTAGATGATCCCTCGAGACCCCCGAAATCTCGGATTGCAACAGAAAATAGGCAATCTTCGAACCAAAATTAGCTGTAGGGTTAATGCACAATTTTAGGAAAGCCTAATAAGGAATGGAAATTTTAAAATTGATTTCAATAAACTCGTTTCTTTCATGGCTCAGTACAAATAAATTCATTTGCCGGGGAAAGCTTCCAAATTCATAAAGTCTTTCGCGATATTTGAACACAAATTTCAATAAGTTCGTGAATTTTCAAAGGCAGAAATGAAAGTATTTTGGTAAATTCATCGCTTGCATTCGCAGTTTTGAAAGAAATTCAAAATAGCACGTTTTATTTCTTACAAGACATGAAATTAGCATCCCAAATTAAGTTCTGTATTTATTGACAAATGCACGTTTTCAGGGAAAGAAATCATTTACAGATTTATCCGTTTTGGGGTAAAAGAAACTATTAATAAAATATCTTGTTTACAACTTAGATTTGAATTGCAAATTAATTTGCTCTTTACATATATTGCGTTAAAATTGTTCAAGCTAATTTTCCCCTAGCAAAATATTTCAATCCGTTTAATATATAATTTTGCAATTTCAATTTTAATTTAATTATTAATTTCAATTTAAAGTTATTTGCAATTTATTAACAATTTACAATTTTAATTTAATTAGTAATTTTGCGTAAAAGTGTTTTTACTGACGTAGTTGTTACAAAGTTTCGTTTCATAGTTTTCAGACTGTAGGAGTATCTTGACTTCCTATTAGAAATCATCAATTTTTCAAAACTCGCACTTAAAACCGTCTTTTCCAATCTTCTGCTAAAGAAAAGTCATTTACATCAAGTCTATTTCATGCAATTAAATGTGGATATTACTTATGACTTCCAGTTTAAAATGTTGCGAAATAAATTTTTCTCTTGGAACAGTTTTAATATAGCCAACTTAATGAAAACATTATCAAAACTTTTAACGGAATTCATCTTTTGAAAGTATTTATACTCAAATTTAAACGAGTATGAAAAAGCATATAAATAACTTACCTTGTTGTTATCCGTGGAATAAAACTTGACTATTCATTTCATTAGCTGCTATCGTACTAAAATAATAATATCGGACATCATTCAAGTAATGTAGCGGGCTTTCATTCCACACATGCATTTCAAAGACACATGTCCAAAGTGATGAATAGTGCTGTTTTACCACAATGCTAAAAGATAGTTCCAGCAATTCCATCATGTTCTTCTTCAAAAGATTTATACAAGGTAGCCGCTCAGAAGGCGTAGGAATCAAACAAAACAATAATAAGCTTGGATACTCGGATTCGAATCCAGAAGAATCTTATGTTGAAAATATTGAAAGACTTT
>BGPR01033502.1:0-16944 GCA_013235015.1 Araneus ventricosus | reverse complement strand
CGAATTAACTAACCAATTATGTTCTTATGAAAGGGAATTTAAAAATCTCGAAAAAGATACTGCAAATGAACAGGAAGCTCTTATAGTTAAAGATAGAAAAAGTAAGAATACTGTACCCAAGCATACTGTGCCAAACATAAAGTCAAGTAACTGCAATTACTATGGAGGTAGGAATAAGAAGGAGTGGGCATTCCTATCCTTCCCTATAGGCGCGAGAGAAGTAACTGTCAGAGGAGCGGCGGCCATCTTGTGACTACCAGAAACTTCGCGGAGCCGCTCTGCCTTCAAGAGGAAGAAGGAGTAAGGTGTTCTTGGACCTTTTCTCTTATGACGGAAAATTCCGAAAACGCGATTGAAATAGTTTTGTTGTTAACACATAACTTTTTTTATTCATTTTTTCAACATTAGTTTTGTTTCATAACTTATAGGGTAGATGCTCCAGTTTTGGCCACTGCACCAGTTATGGCCACATTGGATCTGTTTTCCCAATAATTAACCAGTAATTTCAAATTAGCCAATAATAAGCATTCCAACACTTTAAGGAATCCTTATTTTACTATTTTAAATCTGATTGGTTCATTTTCTCAAACATGTGACTTGTAAAAAAATTAAATGCATGATCATGTATTGTATACTCACAATTGTTAAGGAACAAGTATTTGTAGTTTTTCATCATAAAGCTCACAGAATTAAATTATTAATATAAAACTGATTACCCTTAAGGTTTATGAGGTAAGCTTTCTTTTTATTCCGATTTCATATCAAAAGTAATTATTTTTAAGATTAAATGGATGGTAGCCAAAACTGGTACATTAAATTTACTATATGTGCCAGTTTTGGCTATGTAGGTGGCCAAAAGTGGAACACTACATGTTCCAGTTTTGACCACATAACTTCATTATTGTGTTTTCAGCTATTACATAAATTTAAGAATATCTGGATGAAATAAAATCAACTAATTTAGTTTTGTTTCTAAAATAAAAGCAACTAACTTAATTTTATTTCTAAAATAAAAGCAACTGATTTACTTAATTTTATTTCTAAAATAAAAGCAACTGATTTACTTTTGTTTCTGAAATAAAAGTAAACTGATTTAGTTTTGTTTCTAAAATAAAAGTAACTGATTTAGTTTGGTTTGTTTTCCTTTTACATAGTAATGGCTCCAATTAAAAGTAAGAAGGCAGGTAGCATTTCCATAAAAAAATTTTGTTACCATTTAAAGTTGATAATGCAGTTAAGGCCATTCAAATGGAATGTCAAAAACATCTCCGTTTTGAATGTTTACCTCACATTTATGTTAGAAAATTTCAACTTGAGGAACCAGACTCGAGTGATGAGGAATATTCTTTTATATGCATAGATTGCTCTAATTTTAAAAGTGATTCTGATTAATGTTGCAATTAAAAATTATAAAATACATATTTGTGGATATTGTTAGTGAGTATAATAATGCAAATTCTTGATTTGTAAGATTTTTTTAAAAAAATCTAGGCTTTTGCAATGCAAGTTTATTTCTCTCCCCATTTTTTGTTTCATATTTTATCAAAAAAATATATATGCGAATATATATAGTTTGTATTTTAACAACCAAATAAAATTATATTTTGTATTTTATCAACCAAATTAAATTTTCTGCATTCCTGTTTCTTTTTTTAAAAACTGAAACTTGACAGAAGAAACCCTACAAAAGATAATGTGTTTCGAGTCAGCTAGAGAGATTTGGACAGAAATACATAAATTACTTGAAGCATCCTCTGAAAATCAGTTGTATAATATATGTATTCAGTTATTCCAATTTAAATGGAATGGAAATGAAAATAGAGCGGCTCATCTTTCGAAGTTAAAGAATTTGTGGAACGAATTAAATTCAGGATTAAAGAACAAAAATTTATCCACATTACCAGAGTTGCTACTACACTGCAAGAAATTAGATATATTACCAAATGAAAATATATAATTTAAGTCTAGTTGGTTGTTATTAAGCGATGATAAAAGAACAGTTGACGAATTAACTAACCAATTATGTTCTTATGAAAGGGAATTTAAAAATCATGAAAAAGATACTGCAAATGAACAGGAAGCTCTTATAATTGAAGATGAAGAATACTGTACCCAAGCATACGGCTCAACAGAAAGTCAAGTAAATGCAATTACTAGTAAAAAGGACATTGGTCACATCTTGTCCTAGTGGATTGCTGACTGTAGACCAATCTAAGTCTAACTCAGATCCATGAAAAGCTGAACTCTGTACAGCCACTCATCTGGTTTGATGTCTGTGATGAAGAAGTATTGCTCTGAGATCTTTTCAAATACCTGGTATCTTGACATAGGTGCCAAACTATCACCGTGAGTGACAAGAACTATAGAATTTAAAGATTTCAAATCTCACGAATTCCAATAGCAAATGGAGAAGTTCTTCCACCCTTGAAGGTGCACTTCAAGTCACGAGTTACTAATAAGAAGCAATTCAAGAACTGAAATATTTGCAGTTCTAAAATAAGTAAGAATTCTATTTATATGTTAGATACTCGATAGATATGGTAAGTGTCTTTTGAATCAACTGCAACCAGATAGTATTGGCTGAAGATTGATGTATTTGTGTTTTACACGGTACTAAGTAAAGGAGGACTTTTAAAACTAATATGAAAGATATCCCAAAATTATCAATTAAGTAAAATTACACATCAGATGATCTACTCAGTGCAACTCTACAGAGCGTTAAATACCACATAAACGGCATGTGAAATCTTTTTAAAATCATGAACTGACTATCTGAGTTAATGTTCAAATCTGAATATAAAGGATATATGGAAAGTCAGGTTAAGTTTTGGATCTAGAAATAATGATTCCCTCCCTGAGAATTTTGCAGATGTTTGTGGTCCATTTGATAAATCTTTAAGGAAATTTTCTGTTTTTTAAAGATCAGTTACAAAGTTGGTGTATTTTCTTTTCTAAACAAAGTCTGATGTTGCTGTGCTTCCAAGATTAGCTTATGCTCAACAGATTTTGTGAAAGTATCAGGATAATGGAGGAGAATTGATAACAAAGAGAGAATGTTTTGAAAAGAAAGGAGTTGTTAAAGATTTACAGCACCATACACCCCAGAGCAAAAAGGGGAGTGAAAGAGAGAAAAGGACTCATTGTTAAATGTCCAGAATATTAAAAAAACTCTAATCTGCTGTAGAGTTTCCTCCAGACATGGGCTGAAATAATAATACTAGTGTATATACTCAATGAACTAGAAGTCTTCAGTTAAGAATGTGATATGAATTGGTGGACAGGAAAAACCCTACGATTCAACATTTAATATTGGATCTGTATGCTAGTGCCCACATACCCAAACAAAGAAGAAGAAAATGGATAATAAAGCTACTAAAGCCATCTTGATACGATATGATGGAAATGTAAAATATCATCTTTTGGTTCAAGAATTAATACTCAGATTTGTTCAAGAGATGTGAGATTTAATGAAAAAATATCTACATGTGGAAAGTAGTAATTTTCCCATTGATGAAAAAATAGATGAGTTCTAATCTGAAACCAGGGAAAGAAGAGAAAAGAGATGAAGTTCCTGGAAATGAATCTGTAGAGGAGTATACAAGTGTTGATTCAAACAATAATCAAATTTCAGAATGTTGAGAGACAGAAAAAGCTTAAGAAAACCAAGATGCTATGAAGACTATATAATGGTAGCCTTAACAGACTTTGAAGAACCTAGACTTTAGAGCCATTGGATGCAAGCAGAATAGGCAAATGCAATGGACGTAGAAATTTCTTCACAATGGATACACTAAGACATGGACCTTAGAAGAATTACCAAAGAATTCTAAAACTAATCTATGCAAGTGGGTCTACAAGATTAGGAAAAACCCGGATGGTTCCATTGATAAATACAAGGCCAGGTTAGTTGCTAAAGGGTTCACTCAGCGTTATGGAATTGACTATGAGCAAACTTACAGCCCTGTGACAAAGATGGCAACTGTACGTTCAATTATCAGTATAGCAGCCAATGAAAGAATGCATCTTACCCAGTTTGATATTTGTTCAGCATTTTTATAAGGCTAACTTGATGAAGCGATTTACAAGCAGCTACCAGAAGGTTACAGTGATGGTACTGATCGAGTATGCATACAACTCAGTCTGTATGGACTCAAATAAGCCTCTCGCTGTTGGAACAAGCATTTTGGAGAATTTTTATCAGAACTTGGATTTAAAACAAGTGAAGCTGATTCATGTTTGTACATTAGAGACAAAGATGAAAAGAAGTTGATAGTTTGTTTGTATGCGAATGATGGATTAGTTGCAGCAACTGATTTACAAGAATCTAAAAAAAATCATAGATGACTTGAATTCAAGATTCAAAATCACAACCAAACAAGCTAATTATTTCTTAGGTCTTGAAATCCTTCATTTTGAGGATGGAAGTATCAAAATTAATCAACAAGCTTATGCTAAGAGAGTTCTTCAAAAATTTCACATGGAACATTCTAAATCAATATCTACTCCCATGCTTAAAGAAAGCACAAATATAGAGAAAGTGATGAACAAAGTAGCAAAACATTCCCTATAGAGAAGCTGAAGGTGCTTTAATGTACTTAATGATAGACACAGGACTAGATTTAGCCTATTGTGTTGGTGTTCTATCACCTCACTTAGAAAACCCTTCTACAGAAGACTGGATGACAGTGAAACGAGTTCTAAAATATATTGCTGGTACCTATGATAAAGGTATTGTGTTTAAACATAAATACAAACAAGGATTTTTGAAGCGTTATAGTGATGCAGATTTTGGAGGATGCAAAGCATCAGGAAGATCTACTAGTGGTATTATGATTTTGTACAGTGGTCGTGCCATATCATGATTTAGCCAAAGTCAGTGGTTGCAACTTCTACAACTGAAGCTGAAATAATAGCTGCGAATGAGTGTTGCAGAGAAATAATTTGGATAAAGCGACTGTTTTCTAGTGTCAAAAATTAGATGGAATACCAGTTCTTCAAGTTGATAATACAGCAGCAATTAGGTTAGCACAAAACCCAGAATTCCACAGACGTACCAAGCATATCAGCATCAAAAATTTTTTTTATCAGAGAAAAGGTGTTAGGAAAAGAATTACTGGTGCAGCAAGTATCAACAGAAGACCAGATTGCTGATATGGTGACCAAACCTTTGTTTAAACCAAGATTAATAACTCTCTGTTCAAAAATAGGACTTTTGTAAAAGTTTATATTGATGACTTTACTAAGCTAATTATTTGCATTTTTTTCTTCTTTTTAACAAGGGAAAGTGTTAAAGATTTATTTAAAATCATAAATGTTAAAAGAAAAATAATTGTTTTAATATCTATATGTAATTTTTATTCTGGTAACAGATGTCACCGTACTGTATTGCTTACATTTTCTAGCGTTAGCAGTCAAACCATGCTGTTCATTTATTAAAAGCATCTTTTTATGTTTAAAACAAATGCTTCAGTTTTTTCCATTCAATTTTAATTGAACCATAAGTTTTAGTATAATAATCTTAGGTATTATTCCAAATTAAAAGAGTAAGTGAAATTTCATTTACCTTATTTTCAGTAAATTGCAGAAGGCAGATCATAGCAGAAACCTAATCTATAATAAAATGTGTGTATATAATCCATAAAAGGTGTTGAGAGGAGCTCAGAGCATTACTTGGGAAAGATATGCAGATTTATTATCACTAGCACAACACAGCACAAACACGCACAAAAATATAGCTAAAAGAGAAGTGTTTTACAAAGATTTGATGAACGTCACCAAATGATTTCTGTTTGATTTGTCATTTGCCCAGTCTGCATTACAGAAAGAATTTAAGATTGGTTATTTATCTTTGCTGATAATTAGCTTTAATTCAGCTGTAGTTTTCAAATTTCTTATTATACGCTTCACAGCATTCCAATCTCTTTTCTCTTGGTTTTACATTTCTTTTGCTGAGGATGTTGACAGTTATTGATATGTCAGGCCTTGATACTGTTGATACATATAGTAATGCCCCTACTGCTTATCTATACTGAATATTATTTGGTAATAGATCATCTTCTCCTTTTTGTTTCAGATAATTTGTATCCATGGGAGTAATAGTTGGTTTAGCTTCTTTTCAGTTAAATTTTTCAACAAATTCTTCAATTTTGTTTTCCTGATTTAGAGCAAAATTTCTTTCTTTAGTTCTTTCGATATTTATACCTAAATAGTTAGTTAGTTCGCCAAGATTTTCAATTCATATTCTTCTTCTAGTGCATTTATAATTTTTCTTATATTTTCTTCTTTTCCAGCTATAAGCAAATCATCTACGTATGCAATTGTGTGCATTCAGTTTCCGTTGTTTGAGAGTTTAAATAGACATGGATCGGCTTTACTTTGTCCAAAACCGTATCTCGATATCTCTATTAGGAAAGAAAATGCGCTTGAATGTACGAGAAAACTCCATGTGACGTCACGGCCTGTCGGGGAGAGTATATAAGGGCCTCGCTTGGATCAGAGAGTGGAGTGTTGATCCACTGGAACGACCAGTATGATATGGAGGTGCCAGTTACGTAGCGTAAGGTAGGCTTTCGTGCACTAAAGTCCCGTTGCCCTAAAATAAGCCGAAAGTTGTTGGAAGATTAAACAAAAACCTTGAAATATCTTTGATAATTAATTTTTGGATCTTACACTAAATTATAAATAACAGTAAGGTGATTTTTGTGATAATCATTTTTGATACTGCCCCGCAGGAAACAAGCAGGCTTTATCCTGCAGCACCTTGGTTTGGAATAAAAACCCCGAAAGATGCTCCTACTAATATTTGTAGTAGTGTTGCCTTTCTTTATCTTTGTAAATGTAAATAAAAACTAAGCATGAGCTGATCTAGTCGTAGTTTGAGGCCCAGATTGATGATTTTAGTAATATTCCACATTGATTTCTAAAGATTTATATTCACACTGTTCTATGCAATAATTAAAAAGACTCTGTATTAACGAAAATGAGGAATAATTACAAGAAAGATGCGTGCGATTTACAATATTTATCCTCCAGGAACGAACGATATGAGAAGTGTGTACTTCTATGGAACGAAGTAAATTCAAGTACAGACGAGAATCGCACGGATTTGAAGTTCCACTTTTCACTTTCGATTTAGGATGTTCTTGCAAGTAGAATTTCATTCCGCACTAAATCGAAGACGCTGAAGATATCTCAAAGTTGATACCCCCGTATCTTGAATAGTTTTCAGGATGATGACAATAATTCCACACTCTGCCGCCAAGGTAGCTGCAAGCGGTCTCATTTTATATCGCATTCTTACTTTCCTAGGGTAGACACAAATGTTCATAACTGTAACTGCATCCGTCTGAAAAGTAATGACTGCATAAGTAATAAACTTTCCAGTGCTATGAGTAAGTTTCTTTGATTAAAAAAATACTGAACATTTGCAATATATTTAAAATTTCCTAAAGCAAACTGAAAATGAAAACAAGATTTTTTTTTCAGGTTTAAATTCAGGCAGCATATTGAATATGATTAAAGAACTATGTAGTTAGTAGCAAATATAGCTGAAACTATCTTCAGATGCATTGCATTAGTGAAAGGTGATTCAATTCATGTCTTCTTCCCTCACAAATTATCTAGAATCACCCTAGATTCGACATTGATTAGTAATAAATGATTCCTCATTTTCTACGGTTTCTGTGAAATTAATAATGTAGAGCTCTTGTAATAATCGCAAAAAATAGTCACTTTGATACTACAGGGTGATTGAGCACCAGCGGGACAAACTTGTTGGAGTTGTAGAGGCAACCAAGACTATACGGAATCCCATAACAATACAGTGTCTGAAATGCTTTCTTCACGCGCTAGGGCAAAAATAATTAATCTGGGGACAAGAAAAAAAACAAATAAGAATTTTAATCATGATATTGGCATTAGGAAAAATTATAAATGTTATAGAGGGTGTTCAGAATTTCGACAACCATTTCTTAAACAGGCTCATCATAGAATTCTTAGCATTCTGAAAGATTCCAGCCGTACCTCGAATATCTGTAAATTCGAAAGAGATACAAGAAACAAAGTTTTCAAAAGATTCAGTGAGGTTCTCATAAACTTTTGCTTTCATATGGCTCCAGAAGAAAAATTCATGGCATGATAGGTCGGTAATCTAGTAGGCGGATGAGCCGGACTGCTTTGTCCGATTCCATTATGTCGAAATATAATATTTACAAGAAAAATTTTAGAAAATAACTCTAATGGCTTTTTGGCAAAAATATTCGAAAGACTATCAAGCCTTAAACTGCCCCCAGAGAAGTGTCGGGACATAACATACAGGACACATATCACCTGCGGACCGGGGTCGAGACAATCTACTACTCTTAAAAGACTTCCTTGATTTTATTTAAATAAAAAGACCATTAAAAAAGCTACCTCTATTAAATATTTGGGGATTTTGATTGACGACAAGTTAACATGGATTTCCCATATTTTAAACTTACACAATCTGGTGATTAAAATCAAGCAAAATTGAATTAATTTATGGTTCTCTTCAAGTGTACTGTCGTTTGGTATCGTATTTGTTGTTTTTTCCTCCACTTTTTGTGTGGTTTGGTTTGCTTAACTTACTTTTGTTGTTTCCTCTCTTTTGCAGAGTTTGTGATGCTTTTTTGTGTGAGGGGTAATTTTGAGTTTTTGTATTTCTTATGTATTTGCCCATCGGTCTACTAAAGGCCTTACACCGTTTCTGGTAGGCTGGACCTGTGTGAGTTTTAAATAATATATATATATATATATATGTATTTAGACTTTGCCAGATTTCAACCGAGAAATGAGTTGGGTACCTTCTCATGATGGGACCGCACCGATAAACTTCCCTATTAGCGCAAGATATTTCTCAATTTTTTTGCGATGTTGTGCTATATATCCTGGATGCCGCACAATCTCGTAATTAAATCTTATAAATAATGTAGAACATCTTGCACTTAAAAGGATGTTTTTCTTTGAAAAGTCCCAGAAGGACTTGCTGTAGGTACATAAATTATTTCCTACCTCCCAAACAAAAAGATATGCGATAAATCCTTATGAAGTGGTTTCAAACAATGTCGTCCCAAACGTTTACAAATAAATGGCTTTAAAATGCCGATGGGCAGTATTCCCTTTGAGTTACTTTCTACAGTTTTTAGTTTTGTAGAGTACCGTTCGATTTCATAACCGGAACCGCTAGTGTTTCAGAGGTGTCTAAAATGAACGTTGATTTATCTTTTGGTCTTCCTCTCTTTTCTTTGGTGAGCTTTGGAGAAGCACCTTAGTATTTCAGGGGATATAACTGAAGAGTTCGATTGTAGTTTTAAACTGTTAGGACTTTGGGCCACAAGCTGTGTTAATGAACCTGCTGCGGCTGAATCATTCACGAGATCTGAATGAAACATCGGTCTGTCTTTTACTCATGAAGGCAGAAACCTTATAACCAGTTAAAAAAAACTCATTTATGGGAACAAATAAAAATCATTGCACCTCCGATTTCGTCAAAGAAGCAACACACAAATAAAAAAGGCGGTAAATTTGTTGAGATGTTGGGTTCACTCTGTCAACGTTTTATTTTCTATATGTCTCGGAAATGGAGGGAGGTGTGGGGCATGTGGCCATTCATGACGTATATAGGGATACTGAGCTTCCAAATGAAATAAAAATTTCCACAGTCGGTAAAGTAGTTCGGTCTGGGAGACTCTGCATAGGTTTCTTCCCATGGAGAATGTACAGTGAAGTTGTGTTTTAGAGATCTCTCGCGAAAATGGACGGTAGTGTATGAGGAGTGGGAAGACTACCATTAATAATGTATATATCTGGGGGTCATGAGCCATAATCAAAGTAAAACGTATTTGAATACAGTTTCTAAATTTTGGAAAATATCCGCTTGCTCAGTTTTCAAAATGTTTTTCTCTTCCGGTTAATAAGAATTCTGTCTACAAATGTAACCAATTACATAGCGTTATTCACTCACTTATCCTTTTAACCCTGAATAGCTTCATGACTTTCCGTATTAAGAAACTTCAGTTTCAGAGTCAAACGATTCTGACATCCAAATGAGATTTTCAAGTGCATTGGTAGTTTAAGTGAATAGTTAAAACATATGCCTGAAACTGTACAAATGTCTCCTGAGGGTTTTTGGTACCAGTGTACCAATCTAAAAATCATCGAAATGAGAAAGAATACATATGGAATGAGAAGTGATCGTCTTATCATAATTCTCACAAAATACAAGCAACATTAGTGCTGCTTTTACCTTCTGTATATTTATAATATGTATTGTTGGATTCTCTTTCGTATCTAAGCGTGTTGCCTGGTTTTTATTCCTTACTTCTAGTCATTTTCAGAATTCCAGGCATTTATTTTATGCGTTAATTATTTTTTAAATCTAATTTTTAAACACGTTTTATTGATCACCATTAAAAAAAATTCAGATTACTATTCAGATTTTATTCATTTTCTAGAACTCAAGCTTCATTTTATGTTCCATCCAATCCCATAGGCCAGGAGGGTCGACTCAACCCAATACTTGTAAAGTCTTTTCATGACTTCATTTACGCAGTGTTTGACACAATATAGTGGCGCGCATCGTGAAATTCTAAACGAACCGACATGCCACATAAAAATTCTAAGAATAGAGACTAATGAACAAAGCAAATAAATACATTTTTGGTTAAGTAAATTATACATTGTAGTATTGGAAAGTCGCTATGTAGTTCTGTGGACTGTGCCCAATTTTAATCCTAAGCTGAAATCTAATCATGCAACATCCTACTATCAAAATATTAATTTATTTCGCTTAAAATATTAATATCAGCTACTCAAATTCAAATTAATTGGATATTTCAAATCAAAACTCATGGCTCCGCATTTAATGTTTCTATTGTTGCATTAAAATTTATGATTAATAGTAAAGTTAAAATTAAGAACAAATTAATAAATTAAAACAGTTTGAAGCATTACCAGATCAGGAATGATTAAAATGTTTAATTATGAATTTCGAAAGTATAAGTTACGAAACACTTTTAAGCACGGAAATTAAACTGCTGACAACGAATAAAACTAAAACTGCTAGCGATTGCCTTTCGAAATGTTAATTTCAGAAGCAATTTTTTTCGTTGAGTATTTATCAAATGAATCAGATAATACAATTGCCATTTTAGAAAGATATACTTTTTCCATTGATTATTTCGATTTCCGAAAACCCACAATAAATCACTTATGCCTTAACAGATAATTTAAAGAAAACACACACGCAGAAGTAAAACGTGACAAAGGAATCATTGGGCATAATGAATGGAGAGAACAACATAGGGTTTAAAAGGGAGATTATTAATTTGGTAGAAGCTTTTAGAATTTAATATAATAAAACCGTATCGATTAGGCGTGCTTTTAAAGATTTTCTCAAATTATTTTGTTAGAAAGGATTTTAAACTGTGACAGTAAAATGAGACTTTAACGAGCAGCCTTAATTTCTTTAAATTTGAAACACAAAGTTAAAGTTAAAATAAAATAAAATAAACATTTCATTTAGAAGATGGATAAAAATGAATGAGAAGATTGAACAAAAGGAAGTCCATTAACAAAATGAACCAAATCATCCATTTAGTATAAAATCAATTTCATGGATTTTTAAAAGCAAAAAATGAAATGTTGAAAGCGTAAATGATTGGAGAAATATCAACCGCTTTATATATAAGTCTTTAGATATAGGGACAGAAAGCATCCTTGGAGACGATGCAGTTAATTTGATCGTTCGTCCGTTTTATAAATCTGAGGTATTAATATACTTATTGCAAAGTGATATATTTTTAGGTTCATGATAGAAAATTATCAGCTTTCGCCCTATGGATAATATTTGGTTTATACGCATTCTATTTTATATATTTGGAGTGAAATCTGTATATGATCCGAAAGTCAATGATGGTAATCATTTGAAATCCGATTTTGAAGTCAGAATACAAGTCACGAAACGTTTTGTTGGCAAATGTTTCAAAAGCTGCATTTTTGCTATTTTATTTGTAAGTACACTACTTCATACATTGTATGTAACATTAGAGTCGGATGAACGGAGCGAGTTTTCAAATTTCACGCTATGTAAAATTCTATTCGTTTTAGTGATATAATGACGCCGACAAATGTTGTATGATAAAACATTTTAAAATGATATCAAGCACACTTACCGATTATAACTTAAGAAGAGCAAGCTACCTTTTTTTTTCTTTGTTTTATCTTTAATCTATCTGAGAGCTTGGACAGTCCAGATTAAAAGGACTGGTACCAGAGGAAGGATTGATCAAAATTATCTTTCGAAAATGAGATCATCAATAGAAATTTCGAAGATCGTTCCATTCATTATTTTATTCTTGAAGTTTTCGATATTTCCTTTTATTTCATAACTGGCTTTACATATTCCGTATTTGTCACTTATTACGGTTTCACTTGCAGAAACATTGAAACCATTTTACGCCACTTGTGCAAGCAAATTCAAGACCTATTACTCAGAAAATTTTTCATAAAATGCCTTTCAATATCAATATCTTAAAAAGCATGGAAACTTTGATAAACATTTTTCATCTTCTGCTTTTCTTTCTGTTCTATTGTCAATGATGTTTTTATTTCGCTCCGGATACGAGTTAGCATTCCGCACCAAGTATACCACAGATGATATCTTTTCATTACTTCAGGCATCTTCAATTTACAAAATCAAATACACTGATGTTATCAGCCTCTTTCGAATGAATCAGTAATAAAGTCGAATATTCTTCAAGAATGCTTGAACAAACACTGTGCAGTCGTTTTGGAACCCCAGTATTACATATTATATACAGAGCAATCTGACTTTATGGAAGACTTATGTACTTAACAGATCCCTATAATCTAGCGTAGGTACTCTTTTGACCTCGAATTTACTCGGCACTTTAGGAGTAGATTCAACTCTGATACAGTACATGCAAGGTTTAACCTTTAACTGCGGGTACTTTTAGAAGCCAGTCCCTCTATCCAGAAAGAAAGAAATATGTATTCATGTATTTTTTGTGAAGTGACGAATCTATTAGAATATATTTAGTATTTCATTTAAAATCATAAATAAAAGAAAATAATTTGTTTTAGTATTAATATCTATATGTAATTGATTCTGGCAACAGATGTCACCGTACTGTTTGTTTCTTTCTGGCGTTGTAGTCAAACCATTCTGTTCATTTAAAAAAGTTCCTTTTATATAAAAAAATGCTTTCATTTTCCATTCAATATAAATTGAACCATAAGTTTTATTAGGTTATGGGAGCAATATCGTTTCCCCTGCGCATCATCATTTTTTTTAAAATTTATGATTGCACGAGTTCACGTTTAAAACGTGCTAAGCCCTTCCAGAGTATTATTGCCTGAAGAATCGCTCCTGAAATTATGGACTTAGCAAAAGTTCAAATAAAGCCGTTAGCTGGCGAAAGCGATTGGCAAGTGTGGAAAGGGGCTGTCCATAATTGATGTCACACTTTTTTCAATATTTTTGACCCCCCCCCCTTTGTCACTAAGTGTCACACTTTACCATACACCCCCCCTTGTCACATATAACGCTATATTACATAAACATATACTTGCAGTTCAGAAACAAAGCATTACGTTATAGATCATATATCAAATTTTATTTTTAAATTTTAACTATGTGTTTTAATGACATTTGTGAGCATAAAAATAATAATGATTATATGTGTACTTATTTAGTTTGAAATAAGATTAAGGTTTACAACAGAAAACATAATTATTATACAATAGTAATAAAATATTAACATAAAAGAGGAATTGAAAACAGTAGTATTTTGGAATTTGATATACTTTACTTATCTTTACTTTATGAATACAAAATACTCTTAAACAGATTGAATTAAAAAAAACCGCCTCAATAAGATCAACCTGTTTGTGCCACTGCCAGTTCTACCACTCACCCAGGTGAAGCGAAGTATCTTTTGTTGGACATTTCAAGGGTGTGACAGGAAAAGGTTTTCTTCTAATGGTGAAGAATTTTTGCTGCTACCATATTCTCAGAACATACCCTGAATGCAGTTTTCGAAAAGAAAGGAATACAAGAGAGAAAAAAAAATCACATGAAAGTTGTTTTAGCCCCGATTTAAAAAATACCCCCAAATTCTGGTAATTTCAAAATAACTTCAAAATTTAATCTGCTGATTTTAAATGTTTTTATTTTAACCAAAATGTGTGATGTCACACTTCTTGTAACCCCCTTCCTCCCCCTTGTCACAAACTGTCACAGTTTGACGAACCCCCTCCAAGCGTGACATCATTTGTGGACGGCCCCAAATATAGGATAAAATTCATTTTGAATTGCCATTCTGGTGCATTAGAAGTAGTTCAAGGAACTCTAGTTAAGCCTGAAATCCTCACCACAGGAGCCGAAGAAGGTACCCGAGTGCAGTATGAGAAAGATCTGAAGGATTTTCAGAAGGCAAACAAAAATGCTATGGTTGCTTTAACAAATTCCATGACAGAAGAAACCCTACAAAAGGTAATGCGCTTCGAGTCATCTAGAGAGATTTGGACAGAAATACATAAAATTTTTGAAGCATCCTCTGAAAATCAGTTGTATAATATATGTATGCAGTTCTTCCAATTTATATGGAATGGAAATGAAAATGTAGCAGCTCATCTTTCGAAGTTAAAGAATTTATGGATAGCTGCCCCTTTACATCAAATGATATTACATCGTACGCAGTTCAGAGCGGCATGCTCATACGAGCAATCGAACCAACTCTGTTCTCCGCGAATCGGGCTCAGTCATGTCATATGACCTGAGCTGATAGTGCGTTGCCAACCGGTTGCTCTAAGCCAGTGATGAACAAACCGTGGGTCGCGAAAAAATTTTGTGGGTCGCTAAATTCAAAGAAATTTATTTGACAATAAAAATATAAGGTTTTTCTGCAAAAAACATGGTCGCGACCCTCTGAGGGGTCGCGAAAAAATTTTACACAAAGTGAGGGGGTTGGAAGTGAAAATAGTTTGCGGACCACTGCTCTAAACTACAGCTCCACACGGCATGCTTGACGGTGTGTGGGCGGGATATCGCATATATTTCATTTACATCATTGCAGAATAATTTGTCTATACTATGGTTTAAATATTTAGTAGAGTTGAAGTTATGATATCGGCCCAATCTAGGCGTCATCCAGTCCAAATTCGGCGACTCTCCTCTATATCAAACTGAATGCATATCGATAAGTTAAAATGGAGAGACGATTGAAAAAGTATATTTACAATCTGTAAATGAAAAACAGCTTCCGTTGTACAACATACCTATCTATAACATCATGCCCTCAGTTAGTCTCCGTCCCACTAACTGGGTTAGAGAGGATGTTATCTTCTCTCAACATGGACCTTTCCCTGCCTACCTCAAAAGGTTTCACCTGTCTGACAGTGATTATTGCAGTTGTGGTGGAATTGGCACGGCACTTCACCATGCCACGGAGTGTATTTATACAGTGTCTTGGCATATGAGGAAGCCAGCGCCAAACTTCGAACAAGAATGGCTGAAAAGGGTCGCCAATAACCTCGTCTCCAGGCAGTAAATTCGTGGGATTATCAAATTCATTAGCGAAAACAGAGATCTTTTCCGACCTCCCTAGCCTTCAACTTCCTAGTGAGCTGAACTAAGTAGCTCAATTACCGGACATTCCCCCTTCAAATAATAGAAAGGTATTTCAACATCTAAAGAAAAGAAGACTATTACGAACTAATAGTGTAAAAGTGAAAATGCCTGTGCTGTACACAGTGTATATATTTCCTTCTTTTTGTTTATTTGTTTTTCTTTTTCTTAAATAAAATTCCCGTGTCTTGCTCATCAAACTGTTCAGTGACCGGTCTGGTCACGGATGCGGGGGTAAGGGACGGCGTTCTGTTCTGTATGTTTCTGTTTGTAATAAGGCTTCATTGTGAAAAAGCATGACGAAACTGACTTTAGGAACGTCCCTCGGAAGAATAGGAATTTTACGAGATGATTCTTGGGATTTATTAAAAATTCCATTGTACGTATGATATTGTGGTAATTTATACATCCTCTTTGGTTGACTACATCTCCTCAACACTCAGTGAGCATTAGACAGAAAAGTGAAGTAATCTCTTGGAATGTACTGGAACGAAAAAGAAGAAGTCTTTAGCTCAAGTTCCTTCTAAATCTACCTGAATTTTCTCACCCTCTAATATCTGCCCATCTATCAGATTCAAATAAAAATTTTCATGTGTTGTAAGTAATCCAGTATCCTAGTTACTAATATATATTGCGCGATATATTCGTTTTGATCTTTACAAGCAGTTACAAAAGAACAATACGTCGATTGAAAAAGTATTAAAAAGAATGTATGTTTATGGATGATTGAGTCTTCTTAGAAACTAAAATTTTCGATTCAGCTTTGTCACGCACCCTATTTTTTATTAGTAGATATAAAAAGATATAAACTTTAGAATTTCTGATACTTATGATTTTTACGAAATTAGAATGACCTTTTTGAAAAAAATAAAACATATATAAATTTCTAAACCAACATATTTCACGAAGATTCTAAGGAACCGGAGTTGCAACTAATATTCAAAATATAGCCAGTATTTTAAACAATAGAGAAATGAAACAAAATCTATTCAACTATCTGAGTAGCGTGACTCAAAATTCAATTCATGTAGAAACTTAAAAAATAAATCTGTCTCGGAGAGTAAATTAAGTATTAATAGAATTCAGTAGATCAAGTAATTTATACTTTTATTTAGGCGTATTGATGGACAGAAATCGCTTATGGCAGAAAAAATTAAAACCTTTCCCCCCCCCCCCCCCCCAAAATTAAGCTTGAAAATTGAAACGAATGATGAAACCAAATGCAGATTTTTTTCAGACAATCGAAAACAGTATCGTAAAACATTAGCATTGAAAAC
>BGPR01033501.1:0-16944 GCA_013235015.1 Araneus ventricosus | reverse complement strand
TAGTTTTCTCTACATGTGTTAGGAGTATACGAGAAAGTTTAGGGGGGACCACTCCCGCTGGTTTCTTCCTGCTTGATGTGGACGTTTGTTCCATCGGTACGAATCAACAATCCTTCCGTTCTTCTTTCGATAGGCTATGTATAGTATGTATCATTATCGGAATTTTTTGCTTTTTTTCTTCCTGCTTGATGTGGACGTTTGTTCCATCGGTACGAATCAACAATCCTTCCGTTCTTCTTTCGATAGGCTATGTAGTATGTATCATTATCGGAATTTTCGTCCTCAAATGATGAATTAACATCGTTTTGCTCCGTTTCCGAATCTTGGTCCCGAATTTGAAGATCGTCCCCACTATTAGTATCAGATTGATCTCCGAAATTCTCCTCCTCCGTCGAATCATAATCAAACAATGATCTATGAATTTCCTTCACGTCATTTGGGTCATTCAATTCAAAGGTTCTCTTTTTCGAATCCATTCTAGAATAAAAATCAGAGGGAAAACGAATTTAGTCGCAATGCACGTACTGGGTGATTACAATATTTCCTGCATTTACTATTGAGTTACAATCTACCAAGAGTATCCTAGCAATTGCAGAAAATAAGATTGAAAAAAGGAAAATATATAATTTCATAACTTTGCAGCTCGACTGTGACTAAACCGTTATTCCAAATTCTAAAATTCTTTTTTGAAATCTTCAATGACCACCTTTCTCTGTTAAATGAAACTAATACTAACTCTCTATGTTATTTGGTTGCGGAGCTATAAGCGTTTAACTTTAGCGCGAAAAGCGTCATAATTTTTTCCTTTCCCGACACACCATTAGACCACTATGGAGAGACGCAAGTCTACGTCAAAAAAAAAAAAAACTTTTTAAAATGCGCTCTTATTTTTTAAAAACCATAGTTGAAACATTATTAGGTTTATTATTATTATTTATTTATTTATATATTTTTATATTTGAAATGGGTCCAATAATTTATGACCACCTTGTATTTCACACGAACTCGGGGAAATAATAGAATGCAACTTTTTTGCCTTTTAATCCCTATGTTTGTGTTTTCTCCATTTCCAAAATTAATTTCGCGTACCCCCAGGGGTAAACGCACCACCTGTTGGGAACCTTTGAAATAGACAGAGTAGGCAACTGCTAGGGACTCGTGGTCTTTTTCTCTTATTTTCAAGGTAATTTCATTTATTACTTTCATTTAATTTACCAGGACGTGTACTCGAACGTATTCAAATTAAAATCAAATATCGCTTTTAGCCGCCATTACCCGGCTGGCTCACAGGAAGTGAAAATGACGGTTAAAATAACTTTGGGCAAATTTGAATTAAATGAAGTTTATTTGTTTACACATCTTCCACATAGAATTATTCTGGGTTAACTAATATTACATTACATATATACAACTCGCTAAGCATGGCGAGATTTGTTCGTCCCGTGAGAGGAAAACCAGCCAGCCTTCTCGCACGAAGGCTCAAGTCACACTCTCTCTCGTTCTTAGTCAAAGGGCTTTGCGGCGCCATCCACCGGCAGGAGGGCGAGACAAAATGTCATTGTCACACGCTTAAATTTCAGAACATTATTCTTATGTTTTTTTCCCCTCTAGATGCCTTCAAATTCTCTTGCAGATCATTGTGGTCCAGATTGTTTTGCATTAGGCTGACTGACTCATCAGTCGTTGCAAATTTGTCATCGAGTATTTAGATTGCGTAAAAAAAGTTTTGTAATTTTGTATCATTTTTTATTTTATTTCTTTTGAATTTTACATTTCTTTTATGTACGAGATACTGAAACCAACTCTCCTGATGGTGGCCCCCAATTAAGTATTGTGTTATTTCAGTTTGTCTTAATTTTTGTTACTTAAAAACTGCTTGCATAGAGAATAAATGAAAATAAGTAAAAATTATTTCATTTTGGAAGTTGGGGAGGGTAATCAAAAAAGAATTACCCTGTCCGGGAACGGCGCTAGAGTTTGCCCGATGGAGGGCCCCGATTTGCCCGACAGGGGGGCACGACCTGTTGTAGGAGGGGACGAATGTAATGAAATTGGTCTCAAATTTTCGCCAGATTGTTATTTATCAACTACAGTTCAATACCCCGTACAAAATTTTTCCCCGCCCGGGGGGGGGGGGGCCGGGCCGCCAGCCCCTCTGGCGCCAACCCTGACCCTGTCCCAGCACGAGCCATACCGGTTTTTATGAATAACCGGCAGCTACGACAGATCATCGGGTTCTGTGGCTCCCGCATAATAGCCCCCGTTACGAGCGGCTCATGCGACGACCCCCGTTTTACCGGGGTACGACCCGTCATCGGAGATGAGCCATAAGAGCCACATCATTATTACTATATCCACCAGGGAAGCGAGAACCCGCTTACTTATACGGCGGCTTCTCATCTGTGAACAGGTGGGCCCCGAAGCTTGTATTGCCTATAGGTAGGGTAAGCATATTTTTTTTAGATAACAGTGTACTTACTGTTCAGCAACGGATTCCGAGACTACCACTCTTGGACGATTTTACACCGGAAAGGGGTGTCAGTCAATGAGTCATATGAGCGCATTTCCGGTGTTCTTTGTTAGATCACTCGGTAAAATGTAAACATCACCCTTCCATTCTTCAATTCCCACTCCCCTATTTTGATGAAAATAACTCCGCTCGGCGCAGGCGCAAAAGCACGGAGGGTTTCCGAATCCATTGCTAAACAATAAACATTTAGTTTTCTTTCATTGGCGCGATAACGCGAGCTTTTTGGCCACGTCGTATTTTTCCTATTACAACCACATTTCTCTCTCGCCGCTTTCCCTGGCGTAAATCCGGGTTTTTTAAAGATCCAGACGTGAGCTTGAAATCCGGACGATATCCCGACGTATGGTAACCCTACGTACAGATCCCTAGGGTTTAATATGACTCTGCTGGCGTCTATTAAAATTCGTGGGGAAGTAACAGTGGTGTAATCATAAATTAAACAGTGCTGGAACGCTCTGATCTTGGTGGTATACTTGGAGGGAGGAGGTGATTGAGAGACAGAATGGAGCGGGTGATAATATGGAGGGTAAGCAGGAGATCAACCCACAATAAAAAAAAATTTTTGTATTTAAGATGAATAATTATGTTAATGTGATGTATTTCAGCATAATATGAAGAATCGTGGAGCCTTCTTTATCAAAAATAATACATTTATTGGAAGTTTTCCACAGCACAAAACATGCAAAACAAGCACATACACTTACATCACAAAACATTACATCACTGACTTCTCACATCGAATTCCATCTTCAATCTTATTATTCATAATTCTTTTCCGTTGCTGGGCAATGTTAGCAAAAGACAATATCGTTGCCAAACTATTTTTATTACCTTTAGAAAAGAATGATGCCAAACGATATTTTTATTTAATTTCTTTTTCAGCCAAACGATATTTTAAAATTCATTTCTTTTATGACCAAACGATTGTTTTAATCTAATTAATTTCTTTCTTTAAATATTTTAATAATTCTACAAATATATATATTTTTTATTCGTTAAGAATATCTCATTACTTAGGTATTGAAATCGTGAAACAATAATATTTTAGTTTGATCAAGCAATATTATAAAGAGTAGTTGCTCAAAAGATGACTATAAAGAAAATGTTAATATTTTTTTTAAGAAAAATTATGTTAATTTCAAGTTAAACTAAAATTAAACAGTTTCAACGTAAAATCCTGACCTGGGTACAGTGGCGGCTCGTCAGCTCAGAAACAAGCAGTGCTGCAAAAGTTTTATAGATGACCTAAGTTGTGTGTAGGAAATTTTGTGCTGATTATTTTGGTATATAATGATAATATACTAAAAATTGATAGTTTTTGAGTTATAAGCAAAAAACTGGAGAAATTTTTTTAATGTTTTTTGGCTATAACTAAAATTCCATCAAAAATTATTGGTGGCAAACCTCAGAATCATAATCAGCACCCGAAAAAAGATCAAGTAACAAAAAATTACAACTCCTCCAGAATTGGATTAAAAAAACTACTGATAAAAAGAACCAAATGAGGAAGTTGCGCCAAATGAGAGCTGAAAAAAATGCAGCTCAAATGAATGTAATTTCAAGCGGAGAAAGGGTTGCTTTTCTCCCGCTTCGCGTTGCTCTTTGCTTTAATATCGGATTCGTATAGGAGGGGCAAAAGTTGATGCAGCTCTCGTCTGTCTCTCTTAATTCTTGATTGATTTTCCGTCTTCTTTTTACATTTTTTATTACTTCTTTGCCATTTTCGTTGATCTCTGAATTCTCAAAGTGGAAAAGTAAGCCAATTAGAATGAAAACGAAAATGCAATCGTTTAAAATAATTTCAGGGGGGGGGGACTGCAATTCTTATGGACTAGCCGCCACTGCCTGGGTAAGTAATATAGAAAATATCATGTGTTTTCAAAATCAAAACATAAAATTGATTTAAATGTTTCTAACCTTAAGGTTTTTATATCTTCCCGTCAACGATTGCCCGTGCCTTATTACTTTTATTATTTTGATTTAAATATGATATTATATTGATTTAAATGATAAGATGACTACATCATAATAGATGGGTGTTCACAGCATAATAATAGATTACTACCCAAATTATGCTCCTACCTAACTTTATGCTGACGCATAAACTTGTGGGCGCATAATTTGGATATCTTGGAGTTTGCTTCTGGTAATTTATTATTATTTGTTTATTTAACCCCTTAACTGTTTTATTTTCTCTACTGTCTAATTAGGTGACACTTTCTGTTTTGAGAATGTGTTGTTATATTGATTCATTTAAGAGTCCATAGAACATTTGAGAAGTTAATGAGTTACTCGTCATTTTTTTGTGTCGCATTATAACGTCTACGAATGACGTAATTTCAGACTATAAGTGCAAAAATGCTATAATTCGATACACGAATAAACTCGGGCTGAAAAGTTAAGAGGTAAAACACAAGTAGCTTTAGGGCAATGTCGATTAATCTGATGATTATTAATACAAAGACTTTGAATCTATGAAAGAAAAATTACTCTACGTTTCGCACACATGCGCAGTAAAAAATTATTTTCTACAAATACTCATATTTCCTTTACTATTCGAAGTATTTACTTCAAATTTTAATGCAATGGCTTCGCTAATGTATTGTCATGTATTTTGTAAGTTTCGTATAATTTAGTTTAAAACTCTGCAAATTATAAGCAAAAAACAAATGAGAAATTTTGGGATTTTTTTTTTGGCGAACCTTTATATCTGCCCGAATATTCATGATTATTTTACGAAAATGTATGTAAATATTGCTGACATGAAACAAAACCATTGATGAAAGTAGCAAATCGCTATCAGCTTTCTGTGAAACGGAGTGAATCCTAAATCCTTTTCTTTTTCATCAGTTTCTGGTATGTCCCCTAAACGCCGTCGTGACCGAATCTTCACTGTCAAATGCGAGTTCAAGCCTCTTCTTTGCATGATAGAAGTTCAAAGAAAATCTATTCATCCTTTCGGAAGATATTCGAAAAATATGCAAATCCTAAAGTGTTCACATTATTCTTTCACCCACCTGTAAATATGCTTTAGGGATATTTACAGGTGGGTGCAATATTAGGGATGTAACGAATATTCGGCAACTATTCGGTATTAGGCTGACCGAATACTAAGAAAATATTCGGCCGAATATATTCAGGATAATAACTTTTTTTAAATGTGCTTTTAAATACACATTTAGCGAAGAATATTGAAGAATTACATTTCAGTGCGTGTATGAGTTGCCATAGATGGCACTGTTGCGCAGTCAGAATATATACAGTTAAGCCTGGTAAACTCAAGTTTATGATCGGTAGACTTGCTCAGGCTTGCCATATTGGCCTTTTTAAGGCCAAATTCTGGAAATTTGGCCTTTTTTAAAAGCCATTGGCCTTAAAAATTTTCATTTGGCCTTAAATTCATTTTTGGATTTTTTTGGGTCTTTATTTTTCCTTAAGACTTTTAGAACAATTCTTAATTTTAGTATTTTTCTAATAATTTTTTGAGCATTGAAAAATAATATAGAACGTTTTTCTTAACAAGAGTTGATATATTTCGCTAGAACATTTTATTTTGAACCGACAAGAACAGAATTCCTTTTTCTGTCTTTTTTTTTCTTTTGCAAGTCTCTCATAAAAATGCTTTTAAAAAAAATTCCCTTAAATTTTAGTTTAATAGAACAGTATTATGCGTGTGTCAATCTAGTGGGATTCCTTTTTATGAAGGAGGGTCGTTTTCTTAATTAAGGGGGAAATGTGCGCTTTAATAAAATTTTCAAATTTGGCCTTATTTTGCCGCGTGCTTGTAACATGCGGATTTTCGTGAAAGAGTGCAAATCTTGTTACACTGTTATTGTGAACATGTAGTGAGTTATGCAACCTCATGTGATAACGCTAATTCTTGAAGCGTCATTGCAATTTGTGTTAATCAGCAAGTCAACTGTTTATGTTTATCGTCTTCCGTCCATTCTGTGTGTTTGTTAAATAAACTTTGTTTTTCAAACTTGGCATGGTTCTTGAGTATATAATAACACGGACTACATGCAACCACCCTTCTGGTTACGATGACGTAGCACATGATCCCTCAGTGCATTTATTATCTAAAAACTCCTACCATTTCCCCAATTTTAAGTTGCACAGTGCATAGGTGTATTTAGTAAAGTTACATGTAATTTATCATTGTGTATTTAATAAAGTTATATGCATTTTATCGTTGCAAAGCCTGAAATCGTGATGCAAGAACAATAATTTTTCAGGAGGAAGTCTGTTCAGTTTGGTTTTATACACATATAATACCAACTAGGGATGTTACGAATATTCCTATTCCTATTCCTTACGAATATTCCTCGAAGGGCCTATTCGGCCCTTTCCAGAATATTCGGTCTGGCTGAATGTTAAACAGATGTTCAGCAGAACAAATTCGGAATAAAATATTTTTTTAAATATTGGTTTAAATCTATTTAATAAATAATACTGCAGAATTACATTCCGGTACATTTATTATTATAAAAAAAATCTAACATTTATCCAATTTTAAGTTGTATAGTACATATAACATAACACCACTCCATGACCCTCCAACTATAACCATATGGTTATTTAAGCAGTGACGTGGTCATGAAGTGGAAGAAAAATCACAACACCCGAGGGGGTGACCTCTCTTAAAACTTGACAATTCTCTATACCGCTGCCTAATTAAAAACGCAACAAGTCTACAAACATTTACAGGAGCATTAGGAAGGATTGCTATTGTGCTATACATTATAAAAATATTTTGGAAACACGGAAAAATAAAACCTTGAAAAACACAAAATTACACAGTTATACATGAAATAGCTGGAAAATAAAAAAAAAAAAAATGCAATGGAAAAACTATACGAAGAGTAAAAAATACATTAAAAAAACAGAAAATGAAAGGAAAAAGATGAAAAACAAATTAATACAGTAATAAAAATAACATAAAAAATTTAATAATTTCGCATATCATATATAGAAGTCTGTTCTATATGGTTTCATATATATTACCAACTTCAGAAAATAAACGACCACTGCATAATGCAAGTGCTGAAAGATATTTTCTTGCTAAATTTGCGAACCTTGGAAATTTTTTTGCGTTTTTTTTTCTCGCCAATTAATTGGACATTCCATCCCACCTATTAAAAGTTCTTTATCAAAATAGGAATTTACTTCTAGTAATTTTAATTTATCCATTTAATTTTCATCTGCGTCTGTCATTGTCATGTTCTGCAATGATGACTCTTCTATTTCTTTGAAGCAATCCCAAAATGATGAGAGTTTCTTATTTCTTAATATTGAAATTAAGATATTTAAAATATTACAAATATACATAAAGGTATTAATATTTTTAAATATTCAAATAATAAAAATCATTTTCATTTAATATTAATTTTTTTCATTTAAAATGTGAAAAATATTTCATTTACAATCAAAAGTGAAATGTTTTTAAAAGCCGAATATTTGGTATTCAGCTATTCGGATAAATCGCTATTCGTTACATCCCTAAATAAAATTGCATACGAAAATACAGTATGCACGTTTTTAGTTTAAACATACCGAAAAGAGTGCGTTGTTTTGAAGAATTAACTCGTTCCCATTCGGCAAAGTCCCGCAGACTTTTAACCCCACTATTATTTTCCCAATTTTGACGATTTTTTTTTAGCTCTTGAAATCGATGTAGATAATAGGGCTGTGCTAGAGTACACGGGAAAGTCATTACATTACATACTAGGAATGTAAAGAAAATTCAGCATGCGACTATTTACAGAATATATGGTCTGGCCGAATATTCTGCAAATAGACTCTTGACTCTTTTGATAGGCTGATGACTCTTTTATTTCTGTGTAACAATCCCAAAATGAAGAGAATTTCTTATTATATTACTAACTGTTATGCCCGGCATTAAAATACTTTCATGTCAAATATGTTTTATGTTAAAAACTACTTTTGTATAGAAAATTACAATACCCAAAATTATTTTATCGTCTGAAATGTTTGTTTTTTTTATTAAAAGGAGAATATCAGTTGAACCAGACGATTTTTAAAATCCGCCGTTAGCTAATTTTCTCCATAAGTTATTAATATTTATTGCATGGGTACTTCAAATTTTGTTCATAAATCTCGCAGTATAAGAAAGATTTTAACGGATGTTGTGGGACAATTACATAGTAAATTTTTCATTGAGAAAAAGTGTTAGAATAAATATGAATAAAAAAAATCAAATTCGTCTTTATCCAAAATTCTTCTAATGCGTTCTAGCAACAGTTCTTATTTATTCTTGTTCTTCACCAATAAAAAAAAGTTTTCTAAATTTTATACACAATATAATTTTTGAAAAATTATTAAAAGGAGGGCAACGAATTGAACGGAAATGAAAGTTGTGTCATGAAAAGTTAATTTTTGAAACATTTACTATGTGTAAAAATAGTTTTTGTGACATAATACATATTTTCCAAAAATATCACGGAAAATGCCAAAATCTTGCTTAATTTCCAATTAACTGAAATTTTAATAAGATTTGGGGCTTTTAAAAGTTGACGGTTGACTCTCTTCTTATATAAAACATATTTATAAAAATAAGCAAACATTTCAGAAATAAAGGTAAATTAGTTCAAAGTCTAACCGTTGCCTAGCAACGGAATAGCTATAAATTTATGTTATTTCAAAATCGTCTGCACGTAATTAACAATTATTAAACTTTAAAAAATTGATAAAAATTGAAGGAAAAATGACACAGATATAAAATTCATTGAAAAGGTAAAAGTTTGAACTTTCAGATGGTATAAAAATATTTTTTGTCGGACAATTAGCTCCGAAGTTGCGGCGGAAAAACGGTTTCGGTTAATTTCTAATTAACTGACCGTTTAATTAACTTTTGGACTTAGAAAAGTTCATAAATGTCTTCTCCTTGACTTAAATAATAAGTGTGCAAAATTTGATTGAAAACAGACCATTGGTTTAGGATGAGATGTGGAACATAGCCACATACCACATACATAGCCACAATGACTTTTATTTATATTAATATTGGTTAAGGTATTTAAAATCGTCGGTTAGCAAACAACAACACCTATCTCATTTTTTTGAAATTTCAAAGGAGAAGAAAATACTCAATTTTTCGGAACCAATAACGAATATTTTTTAACTTTTTTTTCACATCTGGTTGGAACATGTGGTCTCATGTTTATATTAGACGTTAAAAAAATCATAAATATTTTGATTGGTTCCGAAAAATTTAGTATTTTCTTCCTCTTCGAAATTTCAAAAAATTGAGATAAGTGATGTTGCTTGCTAACCGACGAAATATTACAAAAGTGCATTAAGGTATAAAGATTTTTTTAAATATACAAATAAATAAAAAAAATCAATTTTATTAGATTTTAATTCTTTTCATTTAAAATTTGAGGAATATTTTACTTACAATCAAAAGTGAAAAGTGTTTAAAAGCGAGTATCCGACCAAATCTTTATTCATTACATAACTATCCTATACAGAAGTATCAAAATTACCTATTTATCAAAATTACCCTATTTCAGTTTAAATATACCGAGAAATCGATCCGGATAATTGGATATTCTTATAACTTTGCTTCGGATAATTGGAGTTCTACTGTATACAGGGAAGTTGAAAGGAGAAGACCCCCTCCGGTTAAGAGAATAATGACAAATGTTTGCTTCAGACGACGCGCCAGGCATATTGAATCGGTTTCTCATTCTATTCATCTATAGAGAGGAAGAAAGCAATCCCAGGAATTTGCTCAGAACGAGTTTTTGTTCCTGTTCAGTGAATTCCGCATCACGACGGGGTTCAGCCCGAAGAAAATCCATTTTGAAATGCTTCCGAATCTATACTTATAAAAGGCAATGTTTGTGTGCGTGTGTGTCCGCGATGTCCAGACGAATCTATCACACTTACAGCCATGAAATTTGGCACACAGGTAGTCGTAATGGTGACTCAATGCAACTCGAAGCCGGAATTTTAAAATTTAATCTAGAAAATTTTTTATTTAATGTTTTGTGTTGTTTGGGGTCGTTTGCGGCTGTAGTATCTTTTCTAATGATAGTTAAAACACAATCGATGCACCATTGGATAGAACACACAATTTTCTTTCTAATGAAATTTTTTTTGAGCTTCAAACGTAATTTACTGAAATTTGAGAAATTTTTTTAAAAATAGTCAGTTTTGCCGACAAAAGTTTGTTTTCGTATTTAAATTTACTGCATCCCCCGTTCTAATAACGTTATCTCTTTCATTTCTTTTTGAGGTAATGAATGGAATATTCTCCCCTGATTTAAAACAAGGAAGGTTAAAATATCTTTTATGGTTGAATAATAATGAATTTTTTTCCGAAGTGTTAAAATATTTTTGCTCCATTTTTTCCTTCTTTGATTCTTCGTAACCAAGGTCGCGGTGTTCTATTCCCAGCATGCATTTGGTCGAAACCTCGTGACGTCACAATCCCTTTGTTTTCAGCAAGATTTTGAAGTACGATCGTACCGTCTGTCGTGGAGCCGACAGATTATGGTTTTAATTTGTTTGTTTTTATGCTTTTTGATAGTCGATGTAAAGGCTGATATCTGTAGTTTCAGAAGACATGTTCATCCTGCGTGAACTTTCGCTGAAACTGAAACAAAAAGTTAAATATGACCTCAAGGAGCTATTTACACAATGTGGCTTCAAAGTTTAAACCTGAAGCTGAAGATTGTAAGCTTTTTTAAAAAAATTGTTGAAATTCAGGGTGTCACGGGCAACTCCGTGAGAATACTGCTAATTAAATATAAACAAATACAGTAGACTCTCCCTACAACGAAGTCTCTCTACAGCGAATTTCTCACTATACCGAAATTTTTAATCGGAATGTTAAATAACATTCAAAATATTCTCCATATAACGAAGTGGTTGTCTCCCTATAACGAATTTTTTCATAGGTTTATCTTTTCGATTTTTGTCATTTTTGAAGAAAGTTGATAATTTCTGTGCAACCAATTCGCTCACACGTGCCTGTTTCTGGAACCACTCACTCTTAAAATGTGAAAATTTTTCTGAAAATTTAACATCACGAAATGCAAAACAATGTAAAATAACGGAATTTTTCAAGTAAAATAAACGTAAGTACATACTAGTACGAGCTATTCTCTAAATTGGTGAATTATCTTAACTTTTGAGCATTTTATTTATACAATAAAAATTAGTATAATTTTAACAAATTTATAATATATATTTCTTCATTTTTAATTGAAAATCATAATTAAATACATTTGGACTTATCGTACCTATTGAAAAGGTTGGAACATTTATTTAAATAACTGCAAAAATCTCTAATCTCCGTATAACGAAATTTTCTCTATAACGAATTTTTCAATTGGAACCAAGCGATTTCGTTATAGGGAGACTCCACTGTAACTCCTGTTTGACCACGATATTCTTGGCTTGTGCCCGCGGTCTATTTTTAAAGCGACAAATATATATATTTTTTTTTTACTCATCGAGGTATCCCAAGAATTAAAGAGAATAATTACGCTTAATGCTATATGATATGGGAATTAAAACATCATTTGTTTTTAAGGGTACATTGGAACCATAACAAAAATTCGAACCAAGAAAAACGGCTTCTAAAAAGGAGTGCAGCAAGAGAAAATGACATTTTTGAAACTAAAAATAGCAGTAAAAATTTATATTCGCAATTTTAAATAAATAATGCCTAATTAATAAATAAAAAGTAAGTAATTTTAATAACAAAGTAATTATAATTATGATTAAAAATTGATAATTTTAATAAAGAAGTAATTTTGATAAACAGTACTGTCCTACCGCCAGGATAAAAACCCTGAGCTGGGTTGCCTCAAATAGACGAGTCGAAGAAAGGAAGGATACGGATATGAAAATCAACCGCAACATTTGGAAAACTAAGCGCACTTCCGTTAGGCGAGGAATTTGTTTTCGAACGAAGAAAAATGAGACTTCTCCCGGTTCTATCTACGCCAAATGAAATAAAACCCTTTCCTTCACCCCCAAAATGCAGTGGAATATTCCGTTTCCATAGCGACCACCACCGGCATGTCTGGTGTCTAGGGTTTTTCTCGTGGCGGTAGGACAGTATATAGCACTTTTAATAATATGCAATAAAGCTTCAAAATAAGCAGTTATTACCACAGACAGAGACACAGGAGTAATTCTGAAAATGATTGTTCGCTCTTAAAGTGGTCTTCAAGGATCATCAAAATCTCGGGGTTGAATTTTTAACGATTGCAATACTTTGCCTAAATATGTGCGCTAGAAAAAAAAATTCAGATAAATTATATTCCGCAAATAAACTTATCTGGCACCTTTTTAAGAGCGGCAGCTTTGTTCCTCTCATCCATATTTTGAGATAGCGACCGATCTGTTTATCTGAAGTGCGACAGGCTTCCGTGATTGTCTCTACCTTTGCATCTATCTCTATTAGAAATTTCGCTTTCTCAGTTGCAGGGCCGGACAGAGGGGGTTTTGAAAGTTGCGAGGGCACAAGACCCCGCACCTCACAGATTTTGCAAAACGAAAATGAATTGCATTGATTTATTGAACGAAATCAAAATTTATCATCAAGTTTTGCCTTCCAGGACACAATATTACAAATATTGTAATATTTATTTAAAAATAATTTATTTCAATTGTATCCAAATGAAGGGTCGCCTGCCCACACCACACTCCATTTTCGAACGAAATCGAAAAAATACTTCTCCTCCGTACATTTTTTCTGGGTAAACCTTGTAGAAATCCCCCAGCCCCAACGACCAGACCGATTTCGACAATTTTTATTTTATATGAAAGCTTATGACTTCTAGATATGTCATCAAGGGTCGCCCCCCCACCCCCATTTTCGAACGAAATCGAAAAAACATATAGAGAATGTATGGTGGAGAAGTGTTTATTCGATTTCGTTCGAAAATGGGGAATCTAGACGTCATAAGCTTTCATATAAAATAAAAATTGTCGAAATCGGTTGGAGCTGGAGGATTTCTACAAGGTTTTTCCCCATAGACAATGTACAGTGGAGAAGTGTTTATTCGATTTCGTTCGAAAATGGAGGGTGGTGGTGGGCAGGCGATCCTTGATGACGTATCTAGACGTCATAACCTTTCATATGAAAAAAGAATTGTCGAAATCGGTCGAGTGGTTGAGGCTGGCGAACTCGGTGAAGGTGTTTTTACCAAATTATTTTAAATATATAGATTAAGATACACGAATCAAGCCTAAAACCGTATCATGTTACGATGTTTTGGACTAGAGGTACGAATCTTCTTTAATTTTCTTGTTTTTCTATGTATTTCGATTGCACTATTTTAAACAGTCTGTTAGTTCAAATTGTTATGCAAAACTTAACTACCTTTACAAGCTGCACGGCAGACTGTAAAATAAAATAATTTTGGAGCACCGATGAATCTACACGTTTTATAGCCTCCTGGGTCCGTAAAAAACAACACTTTTCGCATTACGTCTGTCGGTCCGGGTTATCATTTTTTTTTACAAACTTCCATACATCTGTCTGTGTCTTATTCGAGCGCCTGTGAAAATAACTGAGACATAACAGGCTAGATAAATGAAACTTGGTATGTGATCTTGACGCTAAAGTTATTATAATTTAAAGATTTTGGACCCAATTAGTCAATGGTAACTGGTCCAAAATGCTTACTCGATTCCTTTCACTTCACTAAAATACGAAGCTAAACACAAAACGTGCCATATTGTGTAAGTATACGAATAAGTCCAGGAAAGAACATAGAGTCTGGTTCTTCAATATTTTAAGAAAAGAGCAGTACAGTGAAACCTCGCATAACAAGCAAAATAAATTGTAAAAAAATGACTCGCTTAACGAGCGACGTTTCGCGTTACGAAGAGAGGGGAATTCACGGATTTTGCGCCTGCTACTGCCATATCCACGGAGCTTTTATTTTGCTTTAATTCTTATCAAACTAGTGGTCTAGTACTTGAACGTGCACTTTTAACTGTTAATCGAATCAGATCTTTTGTCTTGATCTCTTTTTTTTCTAGCAATAAACGTTTTGAATGGAACGAATGATTTTGGTTATTTTCATTTTTTGATTCCAGTAATATTTAAGACCACGGTTTTTTAAAAACTATTTTTCGGCCGTGCATTTACAGTTGTTGAAATGATGTGACGTAACGAGTTGAGTGACGTGCTTGAGTCAATGACGTAACGTAATTGACTTGTTTCTTTTAATAAAGATAACAGAACAGGTACATCAGTCCGTGTTTAGCACTCATTCCGCTTTTCATTTTTGAAAATCTTATCCGCATTCCATGCTGGTTGATTCTGCATAGAAGATAACATGAAGATGATTCAGGCTTCTTAACGATCTTATAAATAATTTTCTTTGAATAAACGTTATACATAAAATTTTTTGAGTATTTTTTTCGGCATGGAACCCATTGTTGTATTTTACATTGATTTCTATGGAAAAAATTGTTTCGCTTAACGAGTAAACTTCTGGAACGAATTATGCTCGTTATGCGAGGTTTCACCGTATCTGAAAATGAGCACAGTAGAGTTTGTTTCTTGTTGCGGAAATGGATTCTTTAATACAGTCGGACCTCTATTTAACGAAGTAGCTAAATCCCGAAAAAAAGTTCGTTATATGGAAAATTCGTTAAATAGAGATTCACCTTTTAAAGTACTTTAAACTACACAAAACAGATTTTAAATTCATAAACACTAAATTTTATTAGAAAAGTAATTAATCACACCTTTATTTTGTAAATCAATATCTGTTTTATATATTTTACCCATCAAAAAGAAATCTGCAAGGAGAACAAGAATAAAACAAAACATTGTCCGGGAATGCATTGTATTTTCAATTTTAAAAAATAATTTTATATTAAAATTAATGAATTTTAGCATTACATACGAAGGTTTGTTGATTTCTGCATCATGATCATTTCCATCTTCATCATCTTCGTCTTCATTGCTGTATTGTTTTTATTTTTCACACTGTCCACTTCAAAACTGACTCATCCACATCTTCATAGACATTTTAAACATTATGAACAAGAATTCGATGAATCATAATTTTTGTACCTTATCACGATTTTTTTATTATGGTTGGCAAGCTGTTTGGAGGAATACCAAATTTTAAAGCAATGTCCTTTTTTTTCACGCCTTTATCCACCTCATGAAGAATTAAATTTTTTTCTTTGATGCTCAAGCACCTTTCGCCTTGACATTTTCCAGCTTCAAGGTCATTGATCAACATAAAATGTGTTAAAAGGAAGAATAAGTTTGAAATGTTTAGAAATATTTTGAGAAATAGGGATGGGAAAAAAATATTGGATCGCAAGAATAAGTTCGTTAAATAGAGAATGCACTTCTCTATTTGGAGGTTCTTTTACGAAGAAATTCGCAAAATATTCTTGGTTCTAAGAAAGAGTTCATTAAATAGAGGTCCGACTGTATATTCTTATTAAGCCGGGTTTAGCAAATAACTCGCTACTTTTCACAAACAAAAGACATTTATTTTCACATGAAGTCAACATACATATGGACATTAAACACATCGCGAACAAAAATACAGACGAAGAACTGTTGTCAGAACACATTTTACAGAATTCTGGAAAAACACTCGGCTAGTTCGAAAAAAAAGTTTCATGTAGACTATTCACGGACGATTAACAACTTCTGTCAGGGACAATAAGTATCCAATTAATTGTACTGAAAAGTTCTTCGACCGTGATTTCGTTCAACCTATTTGTCATTTCTACAGTTTCCTTTTTTTCTGTTTCCATATTCCATTCCATGAAGAATTTTGTTACTTTTGTCTTTCGGGTGTGGTTCCAGTAATTCCTGAATATTTTTCCAGTTTGATCCGATCGGCTTCGTTGACCAAGTCTAACGCTTTGCTTCTTATTCTGAAATATCTTGCGCCGTATTTTTCAAATTTGATACCACGTATATTAGCTTTATGGTCACAGTAATGATTTAATACGGTCAAACCCCGTTATAACGAACCCTCAACGGATCGACTCAGAAGTTCGTTATAACCGAGGTTCGCTGTATCCTTATTTGCAAAGAAAAAAAAAATGCCCTAACATGCTAAGATACTATTTCTATAATAAACTTTTTAATAACATAATATTTTCATTAGTAATTAGGGACAAATAAAGTATTAAATAATTCGCTTGCCAACGTTAGCCACGGTCACTGCAAAGTTCACAGAATGACAAGCAATTAAACTAAAATTGCAGAGAAAACACGTGATTGCTCCTAGGTCGTCTGACCAGAAAGTCCCCCCCCCTCCTTGGTTGACACCAGTCCAGGTGTCCACCGGGGAGAGGAGGGGAGATAGAAACTGTAAAGAGCCTTGCCTATTGTTCCTTTATCTCACATATGGGGTTAGCAGCGACTCTAACAAAGGTACAATAGG